>CATQJL010000316.1:0-178151 GCA_958299035.1 Cylicocyclus nassatus | reverse complement strand
AAGCAGTTGGTATCAACGCAGAGTACTAAGTTCGAAGGTCGCCTGCATTGCGGCGTCGTTGGAGACGTTGGTATAGAGCGATTCCACGTCGAAAGACTCCAAAACGCACCCTTGCCTTACATTGGTGCTGCGCAGACGATCAAGAAACATTCTAGTGTTGGAGAGATGTACGGGGACAAATCTTAGCAGTTGAGAGAGAATAGTATTGAGAAACCACGAAATCCTATCCGTAGGACCTCCAACGCTGCTAATGATAACCTAACCTTAAAGTTTTGCGGATTATTGGACGTTAAACTATCAATAGGCACTCTATTGTCTTGATTAGAATGTTCAGTTTTTTTCTCCAATAAACGCTCATACGGTCGAGTAGATTTAGCGGTAAATATAGTGTGCTTGCACAGAAGGTGAAATGCGGTAAAATTGGCGCGTGAAGAAATGATTTCGACTATGACGCCGGCCAATTGCGCGCGCAAAATACCCGCGGTACTGATGTGGCTACTTGTTCACGCGCAAATCTCACCGCATTTCACCTTCTGTGCAAGCACACTATATTTACCGCCAAATCTACTCGACTGTAACTTCTTGTGCAGGAACGCGCCGCGAATAAGGAAGACAGATTTGGAATCAGCGTTTTATGCCCTACATAATGATGTACAAGTTATCGCAAAAGGTCGCTTTGACTGACCATCCTTCCCTTGTTAGCATCAGAGGCATCTTGTTGGTAAAAGAATGTCTCAACTGCTCCATATTTCGTTGGTGTGGAAACTATTACAGGCAGATTAGAGGATTGGCTATGGGACAAAGACTAGCGCCGACCCTAGCAATTGTTTTCATGTCTAAGGTGGAAGCCCCAGTTCTGGCGAGCAAGTCTCTGCTCTACTGTCGGTACGTGGACGACTGCTGTATCGTATGTCCTACCCAGGCCGAGCTTGATGCTTGCTTCAATATCATGAATGCCCAGGACACTAACATCAAGATGACGAGGGAGAAACCCAAAAATGGATGGCTGCCGTTCCTCAACGTACAGTTATGTCTATCGGACAGAGGTTTCAAGACCAGATGGTACCGAAAGCCGAGCAGCAGTACACCATTCTTCAGCACATTCCGCACGAATGAAGGCCTCCATTGTGGGGAACATGTTTAGAACGGCTGCAGGGGTCTCTTCTGATAGAGAGGAAAAGATGCATTCGCTGGAGCTCGCAGAATCAGTAGCAAGATCTAGTGGATACAGCACGAAAACTCGTCACCCTTACAGATACCGAGTCCATCGTACACTGCCTAGACCGGGAGCCGATGATCAGATCCCATTCTGTCTGCCATATATCTCGGAAGAGTTTAGTAGGGCTGTTCGCAAATTACTTCATCAAGCAGGCCTCAACGATATGGCAAGGATCGTCGACATTCCGCCCGCAAACCTTGAACAGCAGCTAGTACGAAACCGGGAGTATGATCGTCTGTGTACAACTTCTAATTGTGTGATTTGTCCATACGGCAAGGAAGGAGACTGTATGGTATCAGGTGTTGTCTACCTTATCACGTGTACATCATGTGGAGACACGTATATTGGCGAGACGGGTCGCCCCTATGCACGCGCATCAAAGAACACTTAGATGGTCTCAGCAAGGGCAACGTAGCTACTTTGTAGGCATACATCGCAGGCTCAGCCATGACGACGCGGATGGTGGTGCAGGTTCGAATCCTGGCGCGTGAACCCGAAATCCTAGCGCGCAAGACACTCGAAGCGTTTTGGATAGCCGCCCAAAATCAAAAAATCAACCGGAAGGACGAGTGCCTAGCCATTACTAACGAACTGTTACCATATCAGAGCCTCTGTGGCTTTTGAATAATGGGGTCAGGTCAGAACCGGGTCACTAGTTAATTATAAAAATAAAGCAGTACAGCTTTTGACATAAGTGGACTGCACCCACCAAATTATCATCTGCTAAGGTGAGCACTGGCTTAATCTTGGTTTTGGTTTAGGCTGTTGTTTTTCTTAGAGAGTTGGGCTCCTTTTTCTGTAGTCGACGAGTTGTTTGATCGGATAGTTTACTTATGTGTCTTCGACTTTTTCAGACTCTGAAGAAGGCGAGTTCGCTGAAACGTTAGTCTGTTACTCTGTGCGATAAAGTTCTGTACCAATCTTGGATTACGCTCAAGCAACTAACGAGAAGTTGTGAAAATGTTGCAAGTACTCAGCTGTATAATGGGGTAATGAAAGGATGGATGTAATGGGGCCAAAATATGTGCAGTTGTAGAATTGTTGCAAGGGTTGAAGGGAGGGGAAGGGGGGGGGAAGGAACTGATATTGGAAATGATGAACTGAGCGAAAATGCAATATTTTTTTGTGATAGGAAGGAAACTGTAATTGGATGCAAGTTTCGCATTCGCACAGTTGTTAATCTATGCTTGACCTTGTGCATGTGCCGCAATTGCAGAATTCCGTGTTTTTGTGCAGTTTTCTGCAATGTTCTTTGCTTTATCGACAGAAAACACACAGAACCTCGTCGAAGGAAACTCTGTAAAGTTATGAGGAATTGAAATTTGGGCGCAATTTACGCGTAAAGTATGGATGATCGATCAATATTTAATCTTGTGCAAGTGCCGCAATTGCAGAATTTCTTAGCTTTTGTGCAGTTTTGCAAAATGTTCTTTTAGTATAGTGTTATCTCTGAGCTTCATGCTGGATTCTGGTGTAAGTATTGAGGAGAGAGAGCTCTTGATCAGTAGTTTATTGGCAATGGCAACGTTTCGATTTTTAAAATCGTCTTCAGGCCTTGATTACAATATATAAATGATATATGAGAATGAAATACAAACGGCGCATGTACCTTCATCTTCTTCTTAGATGGGAGGTAGAGAGGGGTGGGGTTGTTGCGGGATAGTATACAGTAGCAGCGGCCTCCCTCTTTGTTAAGTCAGTAAAGAATGAACTCCAGTCGCTTGCACTCAAGTAATTAGCATCAAAACATCTTTCATTTCTTCTTTACTGTTTTTTGCGGGCTATGCTTACATATTTCGTAAGCCTCCCTAATTTTCCTTTCTAAGGTATTTTCCAAGTTCCGATGTAGAACAGTCACTCTCAAAGGCGGTGCTTTCTGCATGGCATGTTTGAGCGTCCGATGCCTTGAAAAACTTTCTCTTGGATAGGAGGCAGGATTGAGTAACGCTCTCCTGTGCTCATCTAATCTCAACTTCAAAGGCCTTCCGCTCTCTCCTATATACTTTTCGCCGCATCCTTCGCATTCGATCATATAGACTGTTCCTCGTAAAGAACAGTTTTTTTGTTCTTCACAGTATTGGCATCCATCGCATTTTCTTTCATAAATTCTTGTATTCGTGAGCATCTCCTTCAGAGTAGGAGGTGGTGAAAACGCGAGCCTTATAGGAAGTCCCGACCCCTTGACGATTTTGTTCAGCTTCCAAGCGGATTTTTCTCCTACATGGGGCAGTGTTAGTGTGATTCCGTCCGGAGCTCTATAGGGCCTCCATGTTCTGGGCCACATTGGCCGGTTCTTTGCTTTATCGACTGAAAGCACACAATTTCCTCTCATATCGTGCTATATTGCAGGTCGAGGAACTGCGGCAACACCTCGACGTCCAACAATCGATGGCGGCGAGATGTCTGCAAGTAACACGCTACACTTTCTCGCCTTAGCTGACGGATCGTCTGGTTAGTACAGGGCTAAATTGCAGAGTCGTTTGCACCAGCGGTCGCGCGACCGCGTCGCGCCCGTGCATTTTGCGGCGCCGGCGCCATCGATCAAGGCGGCGCCATTGATGCGGGCGCGACGCGGTCGCGCGACCGCTGGTGCAAACGACTCTGAATTTAGAAGCACTGTAGATTCGAGTTCACTGGGGACCAATATATCAAAACTTTCACGGAAGGGGAAGGGGAAGGAAGAGGAGAAAACATCTTTGACCCCCTGAAGACCAGGAACTAGACAGTGAATAAGTCGCGAATTCGATTCGAAATCGTAATTTTGCGTTGTTTGGCACAATTTTGTGGTTTTGCACGGGATCAATCGATAATTGACCTTGTGCTAATGTCGCAATTGCAGAATCGCTCGTTTTTGTGCAGTTTTATGCTGTGTTCTTCTCTGTAACAAGTGAAAACTTAAAACTATGAAGATTAACCATTGACGACGATGTGTACCACCGGTGGCACATGCACTTTTTGCCTCCAGGGATGATGTGAGTCACCTCTGGCTCATAGCCCTTGCAAAATCATACACTTTTTAAGCCTAGTATTCCACAGTTCAGTATTTTTTCCATTTTTTGCCCTCTTAAAATCGATAGTCTTCTTCGTCTAAGAATATGATTGCAGCTGCTTACGAAACAGGTTCACATTTCGTAAATAATCACGAAACTTTTCCGCGCCGAAAGTTTGTGCAAAATCGCGTCGCCAGCAAAATCAGGCGTCATCATCAATACGTTAAGGACCAGAGAGTGAAAAGATGATGAATATATTTATTTGCAGATGTGCATACTGGTGGTGAATCACCAATAGGAAACAGTGATGAAGAAGCCGTGTTCAGTTATCAGAAGGAATTTGGTTATGTAGATTTTGCAGCAAGAAAAGATCGTGCCAAGACCTTCAAAATTCATGTGGGTATATAGAACACGCTAATTTTTTTTCCGAAAATCACGTATCAGTTTTTTTAGGAGTTCACCTGGGATCATGGATTCAATCCTTTAAACGATTTGATCCCGGAAACTGCCCAAAATCTTGACGACAATATTGATCTGATACAAAAACTAACATATTCATTGTGAGTTTATTGCGTCGTCACGTGGAAAAATTGAAAATGATACGGTAGAGGTACTGTAGGATCACGGAGTTTCGCTGCAGTTTGTGTGTACATCGGTTTGTTGTGAACTCTGTCAAGGCATATTGAAAACTCCATGTTCAGAAAAATTCGTGTGGGATACGATAACGATACGGTCAATCAAAAAACAGCCTAGCGAGCTTAATATTTATATATTTGAGAATATAAAATTAAAGACTTCATTGGGACTTTTAATAGTCAATCGCACAGAATATGCTAGCAATCTTAGTGTTACAGTACACCCACAGTTTGCGCCAAATAATAGCACATAGCAAAACACTTTGTGAATCCCTTATCCAGTATTCTTCAATAATGGAACTTATCTATTCAAGTGACGAAAAGTATGCCCTCACGGGTACGGTACACTTACAGTATACCTGCAGTAATATACATCAAACATGGGCCAAATCCATTGAATTTTCATGTATGTAAATCCATATCTTCGATTTATTTCATTTTCCAAACCTAGTGAAGTTTCATTAGGAACTTATCACACTTGTTCACTGAGTAATGTGCCGTAATGTTTACAGTACTCTATAGTGTACCTACAGTAATCTGAATTCAATGTGGGAGAAATCTTTGGTTTTTTTTCTGTAGGCAATGCAATTAATTTCTTAAAATCACTTTTCAACCTCAATATTCACTTATTTAGTTTGCTCAAACTTTTTTTTACATTTCATATGGGTGGTTACGAGAATGTCGACACTACGGTATATCGTTCTGCTGTATGGAACTACATTCACGCTCTTTTCGGAATACGACATGATGATTATGATTACGCTAAGGTAAGTCCAGTTTCTTATTAAGAAAACCTTTTCCTATTTGAGATTCCTGTAATTTTTTGTCAATTGTAAATCAGAAAACGTTTTCTTGTTAACTGAAAAAACAGAGTGATTGCTATCAAACGATGCTGTTGCGTACAAATTTCCCATGCCGCTTTGATCCATCTCTAGATAAGCTGATCCTTTGCTCCGACAAGTCTCTCTTACAATGTCTGCTCATTAGATAAGAGATCGGAATGCCAGGGGTGCCGAAATTATCAATCAAAGATACGTAACTGTGATGCGGTATTAATCACCGAGTCGTTAACTTGAGAAAATTGGCGTAGCACTTTGGAAAAAACGGTTGAAAACGGTTCTGCACCTAACTGATAGATGGGTTTGATGTTGCGATAACATAGAGCGTAGAAAGTGCGAAATGAGGATGATAACTGGATATGATACATGTGCAAGCATGTGCTTTCTTTTTTTGAAGTATATGTGAGGTATGGTGCTGCGGAAGTTCTGCCGAAGTTGGCTTTTGCAGCATCTTGTGGAACTTCGCAAAATTTTATCAATTTCCATTTTCGTGGAAACCTTCTTGGCTTTGCAAAATATTCATCAGTAAATATGTGCGGGATAGCAGAATTTTTGATGATTCTGCGGAAGTCCTGCAGTTGTAGACTTCTGCAGCAGTGCTTATGGAATTGTGAAATTTCATTCATTTTCAGTTTTTGAGAATCTTTTAGCTCTGAGAAAATACAACAAAAAGTGAATCTGCGCGACTATGACAAGCTTCTCGATAGTCTTGCGGAAATTCTGCTGTTGTTGAGAACTTCCGCAGCACTCACGAAGTTTTGTGAGGTTATCGATTCTGCCCTCTTAGGAAAATCTTTTGTCCTTGAGAACTAGGATAAAAAACAGTAGCATAAATTTGCGGGGATATGGCAGGTTCTCGATCCTACGCAAGTTTTACCGTTTTTGGAAACTTCCGCACCTTTTTTTACGGAGCTTTGTGGAATTTTACGGATTTTGCCTTTTTCGTAGAAAACTGCAACTTTCGAAAACTAGAGCAGTCTTGAAACGTATCTGCGGGACGGAACTTTGGCATGTCTTTCGATAATTCTGCGGAAGTTCCGCTCACCAGCTTAAAGGCAATTGAGGTTTTTTTCTTGCCCATTCCTTGCATGATTGTATCCGCCAAATTTGCTTGAGTTTTTGTCCCCACCCCTCTGTCTAACCAATCTCCATTTTTTGCGGATTGTATTCGGATTTGTTTTCCTGTGTAAGTACACTCACATCATATTTTTGGACATACAATATGAAAAACTGGTTTGACGATCTAATCGTCGTACCCCGTTCGGAAGTCGTAACCTATGATTACCCCGTCGGTCGGCCGTCATGTACTCATGTGTCATTGGGATTGACTGCATACATATGTGAATGCGATGAGGCGCGAGAAGAGGGATCTTTACGTTTTTCTGATTGTTGTGTTTGTTGATCAGCTTTTTTGGGACTGCGGGATGAGAAATAGAGAGGGCTCAAGCAAATATTTACAAGGATTAACTGATTTTGACATCGTCATCTTTGATGCGTAAAAAGTTGTAAACAAGTTTTGAAGATTAGTAGTACGGGAGCTCAATTTCATAACAGCGGAAATAGCTAGTATAGTAGAAGAAAAAGCCCTTTGAGCTCAAAATATTGAGGAGGAACTTACTCAAACTTTTCCATTTTTCGAGGCATTGTTCAGACAAATCTGCATACCTGCATCCAAAATCGTAGAGTAAAAAAAATTCAGTAAATCGATTTAGCCTATATTAGTGGAAACAGCTTATTAACAGAAGACCTTTGATAGTTTGTGTTTGCGAAATTTGGCTCAGATCTCATAATTTTTTGCTAGCATTCTGGGGTCATAACAAAACTGCTAAGGAAAAAAGTCAATGAATTAAAAGGCCACAATAGATTATATAAAAGTTTAGTGACATTCATCTGCCCCGAAGCTCATGTATGCGAAGTTTGGTCCATACCCCTAATTTTTTCGAACAGTTTGGGCCTTCTCTAAAGCAAGAAATGCAAGAAATCAATAAATCGATAGAAGAATCGGTATGTTTCAAATCAAATAACTTGTAAGCAAACGGCTCACACCATTCAAATGCATAGATGAAATCCCCCTTTGTCTAGTTATCTGATGAAATTGGTTCAAAGTTGCTGATAAGATACATTCCTTTGATATTAAATCTCAATAAAAACCAGAACCGCGAAGCAAATTGCAAGGTAGCCTATGCTATTTTGGTGGGTACCAAGTGATTAGGGGTAGACGAGGTTGTGGAATATAGATTTATTCGCACTGGCGTAGATTAGTCGTGAAGAAGGTTTGAGGTGCCCCGGTGTGGACCGGGGAGCAACCTCTAATACATTCGGAGGCTCCTTATATAGGAAGGAAGGCGGAGCTGAACCGAGTAAAAGGTACAATGTACACGAGTTAGTGAAAGGAGATGCCGCCGATTGGCTACACTCCTGGCGCACGGGTACCACTCACTCTTGAGTGATTAGATACTCAAGAGTGAGTAGCTCACAATTTAGCCTACGGGTATTCCGTAGGCTATCTAGAATATAGAGTTCATCAATGGTTGATGATACAGAAATCATCAACAGCTATCCTTCGGGATTCAAAACACATGCGTCTTTGTAATGAGTTGAAAATTCTTGTATCATTCAGGGCGGAAAAAATCTGCTGAGCAAAATCCGAAGAAACCAATAAATCAATAGTGTACCCGTATGTCCTCAACAGAAAACTTATTAACACACTCCCCATTCTATACATTATGTCTGCCAAAGTTGTTTTAGTTTTCATGACTCCTATCGTTTTTGGGCGAACATACAAAATTTTTGAAGCAAAATGTGCAAAAAATCAATAATGGAGTCAAACGGTAGATCCCGAAAAAAAATGTCCTACTAACATACACCCCACCCCCAAACATTATGTCTGCCAAATTTGGTTCAGATTTCATGACTCCTTCTATCCTTTTTGGGCGAACATACAAAAGTGGCCAAGCCAAATATTGCAAAGCATTGATGTTTTGGGAGTTTTAGCTAAGCCATTGCTTAAGCGACCGTAAGATTCATTCGTGACAGAGACCAAAAGACTCGACGATCTCGCCCACACCATATCGTTCCGAAAAAGACCCATTCAGGTCCTTTTGTTACGGTTGGTTTGTTCGTAAAGGGTACGGTCTGGACGAGATATTGGAGTTTAGCCACGAATAAAAACTATAAGCTGCTGTTTGGGCAACGACTTTATCAAGGCCTTTCAAATTTGTATCTATAGGAATTTGTATCTACAATCTCACAATGTTTGGATACAGTACTGCCTTATCCTTTCCAAATATATACCCTATTTTCAGGTGTATAAGCCGCATCCTTTTCGCTCTAAAGGCGAACACGCCAAAAGACTGACTGTCATTATGGAGCGCGTTAAGTGAGAGCAGTATGCGATAAGGCGACCGCTTCGCGAGACATATGCGCGGCGGCACGCCTGGGTCTGCTCGCGTTTAGAACAAAAAGCGTGCGGCTTACACACCTGAAAATAGGGTGCTTATTTCATGGACAGTTTGTAACTTCAGTGGATTTTTAAAAAACTTGAATTTCCATCCTGACGCGCACATTGAATTTGTAGAACCCAAAGTTCCACAAATTCAATGTGCGCATGTTTTTTGAGCATATTTTATGTCTATAGGTAACGCCGAACTATATGAAGCCTTAAAATCTTAGCATTTGAATTGCTCACACTTGTGACAAGCCCCGAAGATAAAAATCGGATTTATATCAATTTCGAATGATTCAGGTAAACACATTGCTGTCGCGTGAGATGAAAACATTTGTCAAAACCGCCGCGTGTTTTCCACATCGCATCACAGATGATATGAGAGCATCAGTCATGAAGGATTTTAAAATTTCTGAGAAGGTAATCTTCAGTTTCTTTTTTTTTTCGAAATGAAAAAATGTATGTCTTGCAGATCCACGTAATGCTGTTGATCACCGAAGCTCGTCTACAAGCGTCACTACTCTATTTCACTCGAGCTCTTACTAATCACTATTCACAAGCAAAGAGAGCCAGTCAGCCAAAACGTCTAGACTAAGTTGCCACGTGTCGCCGCTTGCCGCCGTATGTCATCGCTTGTCGCCCGACGTGGTCCCATCACAATCTTCAAGTTGCATACCAAGTTCACGGCCTCATGCGTACTCAAACATCTAATCACAGCACATACCGCAGGCCACGGTCTTTACCCTCCAACTTTTTGTTAGCTGAATCATGCATGTGTCAAAAATTCTACCCCGTCTCCACTATGCGCTTCGCCCCGTTCCCCTCCTGCACCCTCCCCCCCCCCTGATAAACGTGTCTCGTGGCCTTTTGCTTATCTCGTCCCTACCTGGTATTTTCTTACCTTCATCGTGTCCTACCTTATTTGACTTACGATTTTTGTTGTTGATTTTTTGCCCATACGGTTTACCTAGCTTTTACAGTAAGCACATATATCGGAATCACAAGTTCAATAGTATTAAGTTTGAATCTTGAGTACAATTTGCCGTCTCTGACTCTACCACTGCTATATCGCTGAGTCTCTTATCAGTTCTAACACCTCTTGTACAGTACAATCTATTCGTAGTATTGTTTTAGCCCGCGGTAACTATAATGTCGTTCATCATTTCAGTCCATTTTAGTACAAAAATCACTTTCTGCAATTGCGGACCTTGGCGTATAGTTTCCAAATAGTCAAATTATATTGTAGTACCCGCTAGTAATGAAATGGCATTTTCATGCTTGCTACAGCAAACAACTGGAAGCACTCCGTCTTTGGGCAGCAGAGTCGCTAGTATGCCGAAGCTGTGCCAGCTCCGTGCCAGTACCGTGTTGAAACCACGTTGACGGTCCTCGCATCGATCAATGTTCCGGCGTGGCGCTAACTGCGCTGGAAGTGTTGGCATCAACTCTGGACGCAGTCTTAGAGGCGATTATCGATCGTTCGTTTGGTCGCACCGCGTCGTTAGTGCGTTGCGGTTGCTGCTTCGCGTCTACATATTGGCGCATTACTGTCACGCGTCACGCAAACAAAATGTTTAGCGGCTATGCGCATGCTTTTAGTAAAACCTAGTAGTTCTGGTAATTTTTGCATAATCGCCAGAAGTCCGTAACTTCAGAAATGGTACAAAAAACAAACTTAACGGAGAAAATTTAAAAAATAGTCACGCTATTTCAAGCTTCTCATTATGATGAACCGACGGCAATATTACCTCGCAGATCCCCTCATTACAATCCACGGGCTTGATCTACCTTGTATACCTTTTATTTTACACAAACACCCGCTGTGCTTGTCGTAAGCGGCATAATTTAGCAGGCTAGCTTTGTTCGTTTTTTATATGCTAGATTTTTCCTTAAAAGCGCAGTTTTTTCCTAGTCTCTCTACAGTCGTTGCGGCGTCTTACAAGTGCAGAAGCTATTAGCTATTTTTCATAATCTGTTCCTGTGTTTATCATGTAGTCGTACTCTTGCGTTTATACCTGCGTCATCAATGCGGGCGACGCACAAGTTGCGCTAAGACTGCGGTACGTATTTAGCTGTCTGCGCCTCCTCGGTCATATATTCTTTCACCAGTGGACGCCAACCGCGATTGGTCCTTCGCAACCCCCTCGTGGATGCAATCTGTGCATTGTTCGCATTGGTGTCTTATTCTTTTTCTCGCTTAGCGCTGTGTAGAATTTTTTACAAATTCGTTCCTATACGCTTCTTGCGCTAATTCCACCTCTTTATTCTAATCGCTTCAGCGTGATAGCAGCCTGGCAAACAAAGTATGTGTATTGATCGGTTTACTACCTATCCATGAATCCGAATGTCGTGTCGCATCATGTGTAATTTTTCCTCACAAACCCCGTTACCTGATTTTTTTTTGCCCGCACAACATCAAACCCCTACCAACAGGCAATCCATTCGAAATGCTTAGCCCTAATTACGGAATAATCTTTTCTTTGATTACGTTTTGATGTGTCCTCAGGGGCGTGTTACTGTTCTTGTGATGCTCTG
The DNA here is from genome assembly GCA_958299035.1 of Cylicocyclus nassatus. Taxonomy (NCBI): domain Eukaryota; kingdom Metazoa; phylum Nematoda; class Chromadorea; order Rhabditida; family Strongylidae; genus Cylicocyclus; species Cylicocyclus nassatus. The sequence goes on along the minus strand of CATQJL010000316.1, from coordinate 166,488 downwards.
TTGATATATAGTGTTTGATTATCGTCTTGCTAATGTTGTTAACTCAGACCTTGTTTTTCTTTGATTCTTAGAGTAAACAATTCGCGTTTTTATTTTGCTAAATTGAAAAGCAAATAAAACATGCTTTATGTGAATGTACTTGTGAAATTGTAGCAGAAGAAAAACCAAGAAAAGAACCCTGCCGCAGTATGCTCCGCGCATTTGCAGAGGCTGCGTTGTTGTTTTCAGAGAATCCACCGGAAATTCTGCAGGACAAGAAATTTGCAGCGGTTCTGCTAGTAACGTTAACAACGGGAACTTTCGAAGGACTTGCGACAAATCGCTGCTAAAAATTTGAAAAATGCCAGCGTTCCGCAGCATTTTGATCTGCCGGTACTTCCGCAGGTTTTTGGAAGTGCGCTTACGATGTTATCTCTCCAGCAACTAGAAAGCATTGAATATGCCCTCTGTAGTGCAGAGGATAGTGAAGTTTCGCCGTCAATAGAGCAAGCTTGGAATCCTGCCTAGATGTTCTCTTTTACTGTTGTGGTTCGTTCCGTAGCACCTCGGAACTTCCGCAGGTGACTCGCCCAAACTTTCCCAAACGTTTTGCGGAGTACCGTTCAGTTGTCTGGGTGTATAGGAAAAGTACGGCTTGGCAGTAAGAGTACTTCAGTAGCGAAGCGGCAATGAACCTGTAGGATGTTATTCTAATGTTCCAGCTTCTCCTGAATGGGGAACCTTTACAGTGCAGTGAGCCAAAGTGCCTTTAGAGGTAACCGCGTGGGCGGAGCTTCGGCCGCATGAAGCTCTGGTTGTTTTTATCTTTATCTTTATTAATGCTTGCTTGGAAGCTTGGAACGTTTGTAATTTTTTTAAGAGGAGAGGGAGGGGAGAGCGGGAAGAGAAGGGGCGGAAGAGAACTGATTACGGGATTTCTGGAATAGCTGGTGATTTGATCGCTTGGCCACGAAAAAAACGACTTTTGAGAACTGCATTTTCCTATATACTCTCTCAAATGACCTTTTTGGCGCCTTCTCGCGTGAGAGTAAAATTTGGGACGATTTTTTGCATCGGTGCCCTTGGTTTAACTTCGGAAAAAAGTGGTGAAGGCCCTCTTCTGTGGTTCAAAAGCCACGTCCTGCAGCGGGCAATTTTCTAGGTTCCGCTCGTCGGATCTGCTCGTGCCTTTGCATCGGACTTGCATGTTGGTGCCATGCGCTGTGCAAAAGCTGAGCCCAAAATGTTGGCTGGTTCCCTCTCCACGAATTTCGTAAACACACACACACCACACACACCACACACACCACACACACCACACACACCACACACACCACACACACCACAAGCACCATAAACACCACACACACCATAAACACCACACACACCACACACACCACACACACCACACACACCACACATACCACACACACCACACACACACACACCACACACACCACACACACCACACACACCACACATACCACACACACCACACACACACACACCACACACACCACACACACCACACACGCCACACATACCACACACACCACACACCACACATACCACACACACCACACACACCACACACACCACACACACCACACACACCACAAACACCACACACACCACACACCACACACACACCACACACACACCACACGCACCACACACACCACACACACCACACACACCACACACACCACAAGCACCATAAACACCACACACACCATAAACACCACACACACCACACACACCACACACACCACACATACCACACACACCACACACACACACACCACACACACCACACACACCACACACACCACACACGCCACACATACCACACACACCACACACCACACATACCACACACACCACACACACCACACACACAAAACACAGACACACACACCACACACCACACACACACACTACACACACTACACACACTACACACACCACACACACCACACACACCACAAACACCGTAAACACCACACACACCACAAACACCACAAACACCACACACACCATACACACACCACAAACACCACAAACACCATACACACACCACGCACACCACACACACACAAAACACAGACACACACACACCACACACACACACTACACACACTACACACACTACACACACTACACACACTACACACACTACACACACCACACACACCACACACTCACACCACACACATATCACACACACACTACACACACTACACACACTACACACACTACACACACCACACACACCACACACACCACAAACACCGTAAACACCACACACACCACAAACACCACAAACACCACACACACCATACACACACCACAAACACCACAAACACCATACACACACCACGCACACCACACACACACAAAACACAGACACACACACACCACACACACACACTACACACACTACACACACTACACACACTACACACACTACACACACCACACACACCACACACACACACCACACACATATCACACACACACTACGCACACTACACACACTACACACACTACACACACTACACACACCATACACACCACACAGACCACACATACCACACACCACACACACCACACACACATCACACACACACACACTACACACACTACACACACTACACACACTACACACACTACACACACCACACACACCACACACACCGCACACACCGCACACACCACACACACCATACACACACCACGCACACCACACACACACAAAACACAGACACACACACCACACACACACACTACACACACTACACACACTACACACACTACACACACTACACACACCACACACACCACACACACACACCACACACATATCACACACACACTACACACACTACACACACTACACACACTACACACACTACACACACCATACACACCACACAGACCACACATACCACACACCACACACACCACACACACATCACACACACACACACACTACACACACTACACACACTACACACACTACACACACTACACACACCACACACACCACACACACCGCACACACCGCACACACCACACACACCATACACACACCACGCACACCACACACACACAAAACACAGACACACACACACCACACACACATAACACAGACACACACACACCACACACACACACTACACACACTACACACACTACACACACTACACACACTACACACACCACACACACCACACACGCCACAAACACCACACACACCATACACACATCACAAACACCACACACACCATACACACACCACTCACACCACACACACACACACACAAAACACAGACACACACACACCACACACACCATACACACCATACACACACCACTCACACCACACACACACACAAAACACAGACACACTACACACACTACACACACTACACACACCACACACACCACACACACACCACACACACATCACACACACACACTACACACACTACACACACCACACACACCACACACACACACCACACACACCACAAACACCACAAACACCATACACACACCACGCACACCACACACACCACACACACCATACACACACCACAAACACCACAAACACCATACACACACCACGCACACCACACACACACACCACACACACATCACACACACACACACACTACACACACTACACACACCACACACACCACACACACACACCACACACACATCACACACACACACACACTACACACACTACACACACCACACACACCACACACACACACCACACACACATCACACACACACACACTACACACACTACACACACCACACACACCACACACACACACCACACACACATCACACACACACACTACACACACTACACACACCACACACACCACACACACCATACACACACCACAAACACCACAAACACCATACACACACCACGCACACCACACACACACAAAGCACAGACACACACACACCACACACACACACTACACACACTACACACACTACACACACCACACACACCACACACACACACCACACACATATCACACACACACTACACACACTACACACACTACACACACTACACACACTACACACACCATACACACCACACAGACCACACATACCACACACCACACACACCACACACACATCACACACACACTACACACACTACACACACTACACACACTACACACACTACACACACCACACACACCACATACACCGCACACACCGCACACACCACACACACCATACACACACCACGCACACCACACACACACAAAACACAGACACACACACACCACACACACATAACACAGACACACACACACCACACACACACTACACACACTACACACACTACACACACTACACACACTACACACACCACACACATCACACACGCCACAAACACCACACACACCATACACACATCACAAACACCACACACACCATACACACACCACTCACACCACACACACACACACACACAAAACACAGACACACACACCACACACACCATACACACCATACACACACCACTCACACCACACACACAAAACACAGACACACTACACACACTACACACACTACACACACCACACACACCACACACACACACCACACACACATCACACACACACACACTACACACACTACACACACTACACACACCACACACACCACACACGCCACAAACACCACACACACCATACACACATCACAAACACCACACACACCATACACACACCACTCACACCACACACACACAAAACACAGACACACACACCACACACACCATACACACCATACACACACCACTCACACCACACACACACAAAACACAGACACACTACACACACTACACACACTACACACACCACACACACCACACACACACACCACACACACATCACACACACACACACACTACACACACTACACACACCACACACACCACACACACACACCACACACACCACACACACCACATACAACTTAGGCACCCTTAGACCATTATTATAAGTTATTTACCGATGCGTTACCCCGTTACCTTGCTTCGCAGAGACTCGCGTGGTCAATATGGAAGCGGTCGGGAAAACTTAAGTAGTGATACCGGTTTTCTTCATTTGAGTGTTCACTAACTCATGCGATGCCGAACGAAATTGAACATTTCCTGCTTGGCGACTCCCCATGGTTCGATATTGTAAATCATTTCGCTGTATTTTCGAATGGACAAACTCCACGCGGCATAGATTGAGGGCTTACTATAAGGCATGTGATTTTTGCTGCAATATTGGACCTTTCCGTCTTAGTTGATTTAAAAGAATGAAAGCTTATAACTAATTATTGTAGTCTTCAACCAAAACCACGAAGGGAGGATGAGTCCTTTTCAGTAGCAAATTAAAATGCAGCGTTTAAAAGCACCGTCCACCCTAGTTGAGGGGTCTTGAGCTTTTGGCAGCATATGATAGGGCTCCCTACCAATCGGCCCAAGCCACGACGCCAAATGGCTTTGGAATAGACAATTGCTCCGGAATAACGAAGATGCACGAGGACCCCCAAACGGCACCGCTCTCCCCATCCATGCCCGCCCATTCCTGTGCGCCCATCCAGTCACCGTTCCAGAAAGCCGGCCTGTGGGTTCTCTGGAACGGGAATTATGGGGGTTTTCGCCATTTCTTGACCTCTATTCGGAATCGGGAACATGAGAAGGCCCTGAAACGACAAAAACCTGGAAGTCTAGAGTCTTGTTAGAGGTGTTTTTGAAAAAGGAAGTGTTGGTCAGCCTATTGTTTGGTGGAGGAGGTGGAGGTGCCTGCAGGTATCTGGGAACTTTAAAGTGGAGAGAAAAGGAAAATGTTAAGATTTGTTACATTTTATGAATTTTTGATTACTGGTTTCAGAGATAAAGGGGATGTGAACTAGGAGGAGAGAGAGCAGCGGACGGAGCAGAGAGCAGAACCTTTGCTGTAGCGCATAATACAAGATTGGCTATCTCCGGCAAACGATAGTCCTTTTTGGAATAGTTAGGCCTCTACCCAGATACGTATGATTCACCACCGCAGGCAGTTTGAAGAGGAGTAAAAGACCTATCAATAAACAATTACTCAAGCAGAAGAATGCACAAGCGACAAGTTAAATTCACAAGAAACTAGTAATCAAAAATCTACAAATATAACAATTCTTGACATTTCCTTGAACCTATACATATCCTTTTTGCATTGTTTGGCTGATCAAAACGATCGTTCGGCGAGATTGTACTTGGTCATTGCAACTATTTTGATACAGTTAATAGCTAATTTCTCTTAAGAACCTTGAGAAGAGAACATCATGCGGCTTTATCACACCTCACTTTAGCGAGATATCTTTGCGAATCGTGTCGCAATCACAGCGACCGAGGTGGCAGTCAAATAAAATGAAGCACCTTTGCTCGCCTCTTTTCTCATAAACGAACAAACACGATTTTAATCTTTTTCCTGAAGAACATTATGATAATAGGTTCATTTAATGTTTGACATAAAAGCCAGGCATAAATTATATATGGGGAATTTTCTACTCTTCTGTGCCCCAAAGTGTGGAGACCATCATGGTAAGACGCTACCTGAGAACTGTAAAACTTTCTGCGTTTTAGTTTTTTTGCACACAAACATGCTAAAGCGGTCAGAACCTTGATATCTGCTTTGTTTTGAATAATTTCACTTTCAATGGGTCAAGGCGTGCTTCTCGTTTGCTGGAAATAACGGTCGCCAGAGCAAGTGCTGTGTGTCAAGAATAGGATCAAGAATAGGATCGCGTCATAAATATGGGCGTGCACCATTTAGTGCAGCAGATACAATATGAGCTGCTATACACTGTAAGTCCTCTTTTCTTGTAAGCTGGGCATTTAATTTATAACTTGAACAATTCTTCTATGCCGTACACGTTTTTATTGGTGACACATTTTATTACTCCCTTACGCTTCGGTTCAACACCGTCTTCGAAGGCCAGGAAACGAGTCAGTCACTTTGATATTACTTTCCTTGCCGCCAAAAACCTCCCCCCACCCGCGTATTCGATTCATCTTGGGTGGAGATCGACAGACTGGGCGTGGAAGTCTACCCACCGAGTGTATCTCCGTGGCAGCGCGTATGCTGCTTCAGGACGTGATCAAACTTGTCGAATGAGCAGTTGGATCACTATGAGATGGCTCTTGCGCTGTGCGAAATATGAGACTGCCACCCTTACTTAAGCCATCTCACGACAAGTCACTCGAGCCGTCCTGAAGCAACATACGCGCTGCCCGGTGATACACTCGGTGGGTAGACTTCCACGCTCAGTCTCTCAATCTCCACCCGAGATGAATCGAATATGTGGGAGGAGGTTTTTGGCGGCAAAGTAATATCAAAGTGACTGGCTCCTTCCCAGGCCTCTGAAGACGGTGTTTAACTGAAACGCAAGGCAGTAATAAAGTGTGCCACCAATAAAAACGTGTACGGCATAAAAGAATTGTTCATGCCATCAATTTCAATTTTTTGTAAAGTGCATGATTACACAATTTTTTAGCACCTGAGGCGCTAAATTTAAACCAAATTACAAGCTGGTCATTCTGGTGCCGCTTCTTAGCACGAAACGAGTATTTTGCCTATTCTTCTAGCATGGGTGTTACTTGAAAAAGAATTCACACTAATCAACGATGTCAAGTTTTGCAGCGAGAACATAATTGTGATCAGTGCCGATCTGCATTAATTCAATGCATGACACTCAAAAGACAGGCTCAATATTCATGCAATGATACAAAAGGAAACAGAGCCTGTGCTTGAAACTGCAGACTTCTGGTAACTTAGCAGCCTGTGAAGAAAAGCACTTTCGAACATGAATCTCCTGATCAGTTTTCTGCTGTTTCCGATCTTTCTAACAAGTCTCGTAAAGAGCGAAACCACATTTTTGATCAGATGTTCTCAGCTCAGGTGTGGCATAGAGTACATAAAAGAGGTAAGAAGTTATCACATTTGTGCCTAGTATATCAACCAGAAATACTAGGTACAGTGATATCAGAAGTGTGATACTATAGGCGAGTGACTTTGCAAACGATGAGCAATTCCGCGAAGTAGGTGCATTTGTCTGCGGAGATGTGCGAAATTTCGTACCTAACGTCTACGTTACTGTATAGACTGAGAAAGAACGAGAAGTGCGAAGCATTGAAAGAATTGAAACAGCTACGGTTTTTGTAATCCTCTACTGCTACCATTTACAAAAAACAAAACTGCCAACTAGCCTCAATTTGCAAAGTTCAAAAACAGACAAATATAGATCTATATTTGTTTTGATGAAATCGGTTAACCTAGTGTTTACTTAGGAGACACACTTTTGGTCGCAAACAGTGTAAATTCCACATTCCTGCTTACAGCGATCCCGAAATTCCAATGTGGATAGGTTCGCAAATTTTTGCATTCAAAAGCCCAATCTATAAGACATACCACAAATTTATCTTCTCACCTTTAGAAATTTTTGAAATGTTCTAGATGAGTTTATTATTCTTGTTATAGTATTAGCATAATGGTATATCGCAGATAGTCGATGACCTGGCAGCATTGTATGGATGGTCCTGCCCCCACCCTCCTTTCCTTTCTTTATCGGAATTTTGGAATTAAATCTCAAGAAAATCAAAAAGCATTCAGAAACTTTCTTTTTCGTCTAAATATCTGCCGCGGTAACTCGAAATGTCGGGAGGCCACTTTCTATACGAATCGGAAATTTTACACCTAGTGCTCACATCTATCTCACACCTACTTCGCACCTCTCGTCTCTCACCTAATAATTCACATTCTCCATACGGCTAGGAGAGGAAAGGAGGGTGGGGCAGGACTTTCAATACACTGCTGCCAGATCATCACTATCTGCGTAACAAGAATAATAAACTCATCTAGAACATTTCAAAAATTTCTACAGATGAGAAGATAAATTTGTGGTATGTCTTCTTATAGATTGGGCTTTTGAATGCCAAAATTTGTGAACCTATCCTCACTGGAATTTCGGGATCGCAGTAAGTAGGAAATGTGGAATTGACAGTGTAACTGCGACCAAAAGTGTGTTTCTTGAGTAGACACTAGGTTGACCGTTTTATCCAAACAAACATAGATCCGTAAGTGTCTATTTTCAAACTTTGCAAATTGAAGCAAAAGCTATTTGAGCAGTTTTGTTTTTTGTAATTGGTAGCAGTAGAGGATTACAAAAACCGTAGCTGTTTCAATTCTTTCAATGCTTCGCACTTCTCGTTCTTTCTCAGTCTATACAGTAACGTAGACGTTAGGTGCGAAATTTCGCACATCTCCGCAGACAATTGCACCTACTTCGCGGAATTGCTCATCGTTTGCAAAGTCACTCGCCTATAGTATCACACTTCTGATATCACTGTACCTAGTATTTCTGGTTGACATACTAGGCACAAATGTGATAACTTCTTACCTCTTTTCTACACTCTATGCCACACCTGAGCTGAGAACATCTGATCAAAAATGTGGTTTCGCTCTTTACGAGACTTGTAAGAAAGATCGGAAACAGCAGGAAACTGATCAGGAGATTCATGTTCGAAAGTGCTTTTCTTCACAGGCTGCTAAGTTACCAGAAGTCTGCAGTTTCAAGCACAGGCTCTGTTTCCTTTTGTATCATTGCATGAATATTGAGAACAAACATTTCTCTTGCTTTCCTGGTCAAATGACATTTTTAGTGGTTTTGTAGCAAACAGCAATATATCAGTTTTATGTCTACCATGCATGCTGGTTTGTCTCACAAAGCGGTCTTATACATGATTGCAGTGTACATGTGGTTAGAAAAACCAACTAGGAGAGGTGAATGTGTTTTCCAACTTTTCCAAAGGCGACTTCCTCTAGGTGGTCGTTGGCAGTTTTTATGGTGGTTGGGTTTCATAAAAGGGAAGTGAAGTTGTTAAGGAAGGTTAAATCGGTTAAGGCACAAGAAATAAGGCTTTCATATATTGCTGTACGTTACGAATTGACAAAACTTCTCGAGTAAGTGAATAGGTATTGAACTTCAAACATTCATACGGTATGTCGTACACGAGGGCATGCTGGTTCTTCCACAAAGTGATTTGTAACAAAAATGTCACTACTAGCTAAAAAAGCCTCTCTCGATTTTGGCTTTTGGTGAGAATATCAAGTTTGAAACGCAAGAAGCCTGAAATTACCTCCGTACTACGGGTGTTTATCATTGTAAAATATAATAAATTTGATCCCAGTACCGCTCAAACATTACATGTCACGACTGAGGCTTTTATGGAATACATCAAGTTATGAGGTCCTGCAGGTGTATTTTTACAAGTTTTTACAAATTTTAAAGTGAACTCGTCAAACTCATTGACGACGTTGTGAACCACCGGTGGCTCACACACTTTTTGCTGCCAGGGACGATGTGAAGCACTGGTAGCTCACACCTCTTGCAGAGGCATCCTTTACAGGTCTAGGATTTTTCCAATTTTTTGCATTTGGGGCAGTCTATGGGGCTTCTGGGGCCTGTAGAGAGTCTCGTTCAAAAGATATACAGATGTTTACAAAACAACCTTGTCTACATCTTGTAAATAACAACAAAGAGTTTCAACACTCCTAGAGTTTTGGGCCCTCCCCGGCAGTGGGATGCTTACCCACCGTCGTTTGTTTGTTTGAATATTTTAAGACCGTTTGCTGGCTAACGGGAGCATGGGTACCATCTCTGTGGATAACTCACCACTGACATTCGTAATACCCAGCAGTCTTCTTGCAAACTAAGACGTTATTTATTTAGTTTGAATGAAGTCTGGACTTGAAGCGTATGATGTTTCTGTAATTCGTGGTTAGTTAAAACTAACAACTTTCACTGTTTGTTTTTTTATGGAACGCCTCGAGCGTATCTAATGGAAATGAAAATGAAATGTTGTGCAATATCGCGTCGTCTCGCAGCGCCGCCACGCAATCACGCGTCGTCGTCAGTGGGTTAATGCCGGATGAAATGATTGGTTTGCACTCATTATCGAAGTTATAGAAATTCGCACTCTTTTGTTTCCGACCTCAAACTCAATTCAAATCAGTCGTGCGACATGTATTGATTTTTTTAATTTGAATTTCTTCGTTGTTTACAAGTATTCAATTGTTTTGGGAACTAATGTGTAGAGAAATAGCCGATCCGTTAGCCTGTCTTTCTAATGTCATGCATTGAATTAATGCAGATCGGCACTGATCACAATTATGTTCTCGCTGCAAAACTTGACATCGTTGATTAGTGTGAATTCTTTTTCAAGTAACACGCACGCTAGAAGAATAGGCAAAATACTCGTTTCGTGCTAAGAAGCGGCACCAAAATGACCAGCTTGTAATTTGGTTTAAATTTAGCGCCTCAGGTGCTAAAAAATTGTGTAATCATGCACTTTACAAAAAAATTGAAATTGATGGCATGAACAATTCTTTTATGTCGTACAGGTTTTTATTGGTGGCACACTTTATTACTGCCTTGCGTTTCGGTTAAACACCGTCTTCAGAGGCCTGGGAAGGAGCCAGTAATCTTGAAAACTTGTTTACGGCATTTTACCTCAAGGGTCGACAGCTTGCCAAAAGGGAAGACGCGGAGAATTTATACAGAATTTGTACAGAACATGTTAGAGCTTGCAAAGTGAGTGGTATCGTCATTTCATGGTTGCTAACTGCAGTTTATTTTCTGGTTCAGTTTCACAAGTCGTTGTGAAAATGTTGCACCTGAGATTGTCGTAAATGAGCTTGAACTAGAATTCTCCAACGACGTGTCTTCTGAGTCTGAAGAAGAGCACGAAATTGCAGACGCGCCGGAGGAGCAGATGCCCGGGCCTTCGTCACGCCCTGGTGCGTTACGCATTAGCTTCCAGGAAAGAACTCGAGGACTATTCAACATAGCATTAAATCCTCTCAGAGTTGTGAGAAGTTATTAATAGATGCAGTACAACAAATATCAGAATCAATAGACGCTGAGCAATCGCCGAGGAAACATTCCAAAATGAGCAGCCTCGAGAAGGATTCAGAAAAGAAGAGCAAAGCATCAGTGCAAAAATCCGAAAGAGATCCGCAGTTGCCACATACAGCTCCGACACTGAACTTAAGCTATTTTTGTGTTATTTAGATAATTACGTGCTTGTGTATACTGTATATGCGAAATCAAATTCTTAGTTTCCGCTAAACGGAAGAATGAAAGCCGAATTCTCCCAATTTTTGCCCCTGACATTCACACGTTTTTCTAGGCTTCTAAAAAGTTCCAAAAATTTTGCAGAACTACTAGAGATTCGCGATCGTTCAAAAACCTACATTTTCTACTATTTCTCAAACCTTAGATGCATAAGCTAAGGGGGTGGAGGACTATATGTCGCCGAATTTGGAAGAGTCCCGCACAGATTCCCTGCAGGAACGCATGTCCGCGCATGTACAAGCGTGCGCATTTGTCGCAAATGACCGCGGGGACCGCCCTTTTTCGGCGGCATATAGTCCTCCACCCTAAGCTAAGGCAATAACATCTCTTAGACTCTTTGCCTTATCTTTTCAACACTCACCTATTTTTCTAAAATTTTCAAAAATCTTATGATTTTTGAACATTCGGAACAAACGAGCCTTACGTTTTTCAAGAACCTTAAGTATTCTAACTAAAAACCTAACATGTCCTAACCCCTTTTGCCTTGTTTTCCTCCACATTCGCTGATTTTTTCCACTTTAGAAAAACTTCGAAATTTTGTTCGTCATTTACATAGTAATAAGTGATTTTTATACTTCCAGTGCATCCGCATCGGCCAGCGAAAAATCACCATTATGAGCTGTACAGTATATTGACCGATACAATATATTGCATAGTCTCTTATTTAATCGGGGAGACAGGCTGGAAAATTGAATATGCTCACCCAGGAATCTCTACCCCGCCGTACCGGCCCTCCATCAATCCCTGGCTTTCGGGCCAAGGCCCTCGCACCAGTTTGACCCAGAGAATTTTTCGGTTATAGCCGTGCCCGTTTGGCTCTACCCACACTTGGGTTAGGGCGTGTCCATGAGCGGGTTTTTTGAAAATCGCTCCAGAATGATCCCAAAATTCTAAAAAATTCCTAGCGTAGTCAGGCACGGACCAAATGTGTCTACAAAATTGCGGACCCCCAGCTTTACCATAACCCTTAAGCTGAACTGACTTTTTTCCAATTTCTGAGAGTTCGATTTTCTAAAAATCACCCACTATTCACCAAAATCATCAGATAGATGTAGTTTAAGGAAGCAACTCAAACTTTTTTTCGTTTTTTATACTACCTCTGAACAGTTTTGGATTTTTACGTTTACGAGCTAGCATGCATGCCGAAAGTTTTAGCTTTTTAGGTGCACTCAGTACAAAGATCAAGGTGCGTCCTACTGAACTCACAGCGTCCAGATGCACGCACGCGCGTGCGATGGCACGAATTGCGGGGTTATGGCACGCAGAAACATACCTTTATTGTAAGGGATTTAGTTGGTCCAAAAAACGCAAAAGACATTGGCATCAGACTAAAATTTTATCTCTAGTTCGGGAAAGTCTGAAAAGAGAGAAAACTGTGGTGAAAAAGTTTGGAATGGCTTTAAGTATTGAAATCTTACTGCACGTAGGCTTCTTCCCTGACGCGGCATTTCATTCAATCATTTTTTCTTTCCATTTTAGTCTCGAGGTGGAGTAAAGAATATTGCAAAGAAGCAAGATTAAGGATTTTAAAACTAAGCTTATATAACTTAGAGAATAACAAGAAGAAAAAAAGGCTTACATTCTTTGTGACATTGACGAGTGCATATTTAAGATTTGTTGTGCTAAGACTGACATTGAGGGAAATGCTTTATTCATCTCGCGTAACTTAATGGGTGGTCTATTGTCCTCTGACTTTTTTAGACCCCTTGCCGAAGTCCAGGTCAATAGTGCAGTATTACTTTTGTTCTCCTTTGCGTAGATCATAGATGCGTAGATCTTTGCGTATACATTTTGATGGAATTTCTAAGCGAAATTCTTTCGGAGCACTCTAAACAGCTTTCGTATGATCTTATTATTAGGTTGCCCCGAAAGTTTTGTCCGCTTCTTCAACCTATCATAATAATACGTGGAACAAAGGTAGGGAAACGCTTTAAGCACTACCCGACACATCTTTTCTCCTCTTTCTAAATGTCAAGTCTCCATGCCGATTACTCTTTTGTTCACTGAGATAAACGCCAAAATTTCGAACCCATGGTTTTTACTATGTCCAAGTTTGGCAATTTTTCACAATCTTTATTTTTGACTTTCGGAAAAGCTTTGGCAATAGTTAGATAGAGCAAGCAAAGGGCAATATAATGCAATTTTGCGGCATCCATAGCCAGCCTTGAAAATTTTTTAAAATTATTTTTCTGATGCTATCAAATTCCACTTTTGGATGCCAAAAGCCAAAGATTGAAACGGCGCACAACTAAGGTGTTATTCGATGCAGCTTTTCCTCCTCTTTCCAATGGGTGTATTTCCTCTCCAATTTGCGGGGTCTTTGGCGATGAAATTTTCATAATTTTGAATTTGACCCCACCCCAGCGTGTACACGTAAAATGCGAAATCTTATATTTCGAGGCGGTAAACACTCATTTGCTTCGTAAAAATACTGAATAATCGTAATCGGTTTTTGAAAGCTTCAAAATCCGATGATTTGTTAGTGTTCGAGGCGTTTCTGTATTTTAGAACTTCGCAAAAGTGAAGACTTTTGAAAAAATTATCTTTAAAAAATTGAAAAGCCAGCTATGCCAAACATGATATGCCAAATAATTGCATTGCATTGCCCTTTGCTCACTCTGTCTGAGGGCTATCAAAGTTCTTCCAAAAGTTGAAAATGAAGATTGTGAAAAATTGTCAAATTTGGACATAGTAAAAACCATGGGTTCAAAATTTTGGCGTTTATCTCAGTGAACAGAAGATTAATTGGCATGGATGCATGACATAGAAAGAGGAAGAAGAGATGCGTTGGGTAGTGCTTAGAGCGTTTCCCTTTCTTTGTTCCACATATTTTTATGATAGGTTGAAAAAACGGACAAAACTTTCGGGAAACATAATACTTTGGTTCTTCGTTTTTTAGAAGTCTCATTGTTTATTAGCAAAGAGAAAACAAGCTGTACCGTGTTACTGTTGCATCTGTAATAGATTCTGAGTTCTGGATCGATTTCAGATACTTCTACGGCACTGCCTGCAATTTTATAAAATCCTTTGTTGTCCGATTTAACTTCATTTAGCTTTCGGTGGAGTACTGAAATCATGGTTTGAATTCAGCTCCTTTGCAGTTCTAACTCACTAATTTCTTTTTCGTACAGCTGTATTACCGCTGTAGCATCAGGTTTACCATTACAAGAGATCCTTCCTTTTACTGCAACTGACTGTATAGAACCGAGTGAAACAGCAAAACCGTAACACGATAGGAGAAGACACAGGAAGATCAGTACTTGCATCCTGTAATCATGCCTTTCTGTCTAATGATAAGCATTGTTTGAGAAATTCGAAAATTTACCACTTAACTAGTAACCGCTACTCCGGTAACTAGTCTGGTAACTAGTCATTGGGAAGTTAATTCTTTGAGTTAACGTTAACAACTTAAAGTCAACGAGCTAATTAACTTACTAACCAAACCTTTATAACTGCAGATACTGCACTTTGTTACTATTAGGTTGTCCGGAAATTAATGCAGGTTTTGAATTCCAACCGCAATAAGTCATACACTTCTCATTTCTAAGTAGGTTGCAATATATCATTCGATAGAGCAAAGCAAGCTCTACAAGATGGCAATCTTGATTTAGTAACAGCTCTAATCCACCACGAGTTTCGAGCCAAAAACTAAAAAGATTCAACTGCCCGAATAATTAAAAAAATCGTAACTAAGTTCATAAGAATCCTACAAAAATTCTAACTTGCACACGTAAACACTATCCACATAAGACGTATATGTACGCAGTTGCCGTATTTTTTTCTCGGTTAGAAACCAAGAAAGCGAAGATTTTCATGCTTCTGCCAAAGTGATCCTGTGCCGTTCCCACATAAGTAGTTGTATACTACAAGCTTGTATAAGTACAAACGCAAATTTCCAGCTCTCTACAAGCTTTAGTTCTCGAGAAATTTGAATTTTAGCTTGAACCACATGACTAGGAAAACTGTATTCGATATTTCTCGAGAACTAAAGCTTGTAGAGAGCTGAAAATTTACGTTTGTACTTCTACAAGTTTGTAGTATACAACAACCTAAGTGGGAACGGCACAGGATCACTTTGGCAGAAACATGAAAATCTTCGTTTTCTTGGTTTCTAACCGAGAAAAAATTACGGCAATGGCGTACATATAGGTCTTATGTGGACAGTGTTTACGTGAGCGAGTTAGAATTTTTGTAGGTTTTTTATGAACTAAGTTACGATTTTTCTCAATTTTTTGGGTAGTTGAATCTTTCTAGTTTTTGGCTCGAAACTCGTAGTGGATTAAAGCTGTTGTCAAATCAAGATCGCCATCCTGTAGAACTTGCTTTGCTCTATCGAATGATGTATTGAAACCTACTTAGAAATGAGAAGTGTATGACTTATTGCGGTTGGAATTTAAAACCTGCATTAATTTCCGGACAACCTAATACATAGAAAGAATTAAGAGAACCAATTACTTTCCACACATGACCGGTTTCGGGGCCAAGAACTAGACCGGATGTGTGAGTTCCTTGGTGCCCCCGGGTATTCAACCCTTTCCTCAGTAGTTCTCAAGGAAGTGCAAAAGAAAGAGTATAAGATAGATATCTAATAGAGAAAAAGTAATCCAGCCATGCAGCAAGTCCAATCAGGTAACAATAATCAGTCAAGAGAGCATCCGCTAATATATTTTGAATTCAAAATTGTCTTGCTTAGTAGATCACTGATCTGTACAGCTACTAACTATCATCACATTGACTCGCCAACTTCATGGAATTGAAGCAAACAGATGTGTAGGTGTAACATAATATAATAGAACCATTTTAATCATGCTACTGGAAGAGGCTAGATTGAAAAAATTGCAGAAATCGGTCATTTGCTAAAGCAAACTTCCTGAGACAGCCTTAACATTTACACAATGTTTTCTAATTTAACTGAGCAGACAAAACAATTGAACCTTAAAAAGAAGAAGAATGAAGAATGGATACCGCTTTCAATCCACGTTTTCTTATGCCCATACTCTTCGCACGAGAATTTTACAGAAAGTTATCGCATTTCTTCGTAACTAAAAATCAAAAAAATGAGGACCGGAATGCTGCAAGCAATGGCAATGTTGGCTGTTCCCACATAAGTAAACCTATCTTTGCAGGCTGAAATATTAGGTTGCGTCATAATTAATGCGCGTTTTCTATGCTTCAACTTTCAACCGAGATAATTCTTTTTTGAAAAGACTTTTCTGGGCGCAATGAAAACTACTGTAACCATCAAATCAGTGGCTATAAAATAGATACTTTTGCGTGGTATCTATTACAAGAAAGATTTTCTAACCTGAAGATTGCCAACATCTTTTTTCGGAAGCCACTTTTGAGAGAGCTTAACTTACGTTGAAATGAAGTAGGATAAGGCAGACTTCATTCTTCGTGTAGCCAAGGGTCTGTTGAGCAGTAATGCCTAGTTTGGATTTTACGGAAAATTCTTGAAAGCAAATGTCGCGAAAAAGTCGAAAGTACTCACTTTTTTCTGGCATCTCGGCGGGTTCAAAAATCTTTTGAAAAATCGGTCTTTTTGAAATTATTTCACTTTTCTCCGCTGGAAAGTGAGAAAACCCTAGCGCTTTTCTACCATTAAATGAACTAGGTCAACCCTTGGTGGATAGTGCAAAAGACCTGCAATCGCCTTTTGCTTCAAAGTTTTATGTGGCACGGAAGGGCCGCGACGATCATTCAAGTTCGCAATTGAATTTCTCGGCTCAGAATTCATGGAATATTTTGTTCAAAAAGCATCTTGTAGCACAAAGTTTCACAATCCTTATGCATATTTTTTGAAATTAATCCAGCTATTCCTCATGAATTTAGTGCAAAAAGAGTGAAAAGCAAAAATTTTGGGATTTAGTCTCTATTATTTGAAGGCTTAGAACTTTGAAACGAAAGGAGATATACGAAAGCGAAGCCCGCATAAGAAACTAGAAAAAACGCTCTTTTAGATAGCGTAAAAAGTTTCTAAGGAGATTGGTAACGCATCAAATACTAGCCCTTGGAAGAAAAGGTAGGAAAAACGTGCATTAATTATGAATCAACCTAATAATTTCTATTTTTTAGCCCTGCTTTTCAAAAAATTTGAAATGAGATAAAACTTTTTTCTGATAAAATAGGATAGTCTGGAAACGAAAAGTTTGGCGCACACATGAACCGAACCTTTACAAATTTTGCAGCTCTCAATTTGAGATTGCCTCTTTTGGCATCAAAGCAGCCCTTCGCAATTTTGGCGAGTCCGCCTGTCGTAGCACGTACTCAGATAATCGCCGGGGGCAGGCGGCCATGCGATTTATGTGCAGGCGGGCACCGGAAAAATAGTTCGGTGAATTCTTGCGGCCCGCTTGCAGATACTTGGATGAATGTTGGCGAAATTTTAGACATATTATCGGAGAACAAATGCGGATTTTTCGTGGATTAGTGGCGGCGCAGTGGCCGCATTCTCGCGGATTTTCCGCGAGAACATGCAAAATTATTGAGAGCCGCACGGTCCTTTTTGAAGGACCGCACAGCCCTCAGGTACTTTCCGCTGAGAGAAAGTACCCCAAACTTGGGTAATAAAACCATCGATGGCACCTCTGCCACATAGAGTCTCATCTTTTCTCGGCGTACGCCCGAAACTGCGTAAAAAGAATCTGAGCGTTTGCTGAAAGTTTGGCCAGCGCTCGCTGAAAGAGATTGTTTGACGAGCGCTTGCAGAAAATTTTGTATTGATGCCCGCTTGCAGAAAACGCAAATACTGCCCGCTGAAGATTTGGTCACGCCCCAAAATTCTGCTGACCGCCTGCAGAAAAGTGCGAATTTGCGGACCGCCTGCCCCCGAAGATTATCTGAGTAGGCAGTCGATGAAGTTCGTCCCACTTCATGATAACTGCTTCTTTCACTAGGCAAGTATGCAGTGCGATAGAGCAAGCTTTTGGTTACGAAATGTACGTTTGTTGCAATGTTCAGGAAAAAATTCTGGAATTTTTAGCGAGGAAAGTGTACTTGCCTATTGGAAATTTGGGTGCGATTGCGCGGACGGGAGCGAAAAACATAATCTAAAAAGTACTGAAATTGCTCAATTTATCGAATTCAAATAAATGCTTTCAACGAAGATTCATGGAAAGAATATGGCCTAAAACTCAACCTGCTGCGCTCCTATAGCTTTCAAATTCATTTTGAAAACACATGGCTGGCACGCAGATAATATTCGCAATTTCGTTTTCTGAGGAATAGTTTCGAACGCATTTACTACGATGTGATAGCGCCCTCCTCCATATTGTCTGCATTGTTTTTTAGAATAATCACAAGATCTTTAGCTACCATATAAATTGTGAATACTGGAAATTTTCATTCAGTCGCTTTGCAGAAGCACTTCTTTGACAAATCCAGTTCTTACAAAAATATATGGCTAACATTTTCAGTTAGAAAGTGTGATTTGTAGAGGATGATCGCGGTATCATGTGGCAATTTGGATTCAAAAACAGCAGTGGTCTCGTGATTTATAACACTGCAATTCGGCTCCCTGAGTTTTGCCCCATCCTTTATGTTCGTGAATTTGGAGGCGGGGGAATTTTTAGACAGAAATTCGACGATAGGATCTTTGAAATTTTTTGTGCCTTGGCTTCAAACTTCTCATAAATCAAACCTTGAGCGGATATTCTCTAACTCTCTCTTGTAGAACTTGCTTTGCTTTAACGAACAATCATGTAACAATCTATGGGAAATCATCACGTGTAATGAAATAGACGCATTAGATTCTTCAAAAATCTACTCACTTCTCGAAATTTGTGAAAATAGAAAACATGAGTGGGAAGGCATATCCAACTGATGTTTCCCAAAAGATGTTCCAACGTCTGATCGTTGATATTGCCATTGCGCTAGTGTCTTTCGCCAATCTTCAGGTGGTACTTGTAGGGCTGGCTTCAACTTATATTCAAAGTTTAGGACAAGCCACCAAATCTCCATGAGTTACCGTCGTATTGTGGTAGAAATTTTGAAATTTTGTATAATGTTGTGTCCTCCACATCGGACACGTCGACTCTTCGTCCTGAGGCAGCACACGAGAAAACAGAGAATATTTATTAGAAAATAATAGAACAGCCAAAAATAAGAGAGGCAGAGGAGTGAACAGACGAACTCACAATAGCTAACAGCGAGCGCCTTTTATAGCGCTCATTTCCCGCGCATTGAGGTCGCAGGCGCCTCAGCGAGGGCAGATCATACGAGAAAACAACTGATCAGACATTAACACAACACCTTCCCCAGTAGGGTAGTTACACAAAACTAGCCTACGATAAAAGCATGAACTACAAATACGAACAGCTAGGAAATCGATTATACATAGATATCACTATCAAACAACTACAAAACTAATGAAACAAACATACATTAACATACTAAGTACTAGGTTGGAACCGTTGTACCGGTCTTCTCGTTCTGCTCGATCTCCGAAGCGTTGTCGGTGGCGTGGAAGGCTCGTGGCTTGATGTCGACGTCCGTGTCGTTGAATCCACGGGTGCTGGCGCATCCCTGTCGATCCAAGCGCAAAAAACTGGAAAAAATACTAGATCTGTAAAGGATGCGTCTGCAAGAGGTGTGAGCTACCAGTGCTTCAAATCGTGCCTGGCAGCAAAAAGTGCGTGAGCCACCTGTGGTCCACATCGTCGTCAGTGGATTTGATGATTTCATATGAAACTTGTAAGAACTTGTAGACATACACCTGCAGGACCCTCATGCTTGGCGTATTCCATTAAGTCGAGATATGCAATGTTTGAGCGCAAATCGGGTCAAATGTTATCATATTTCACTATGATGAACAGCCGTAGTGCGGAGAAAATTCATATTTTAGGCTTCTTGGGTTTCAAACTTGATATTCCTGCGAAACGTTAAAATTAAGGAAGCTTTTTTCAACCGGTAGTGACACCTTTTTAGTTGCAAATCACCTTGCAAAGTAACCAGCATGCCCTCGTGTAAAACACACCACATGATTACCTAAAGTTCAATGCATATCACTTTCTCGAAAAGTTTAGCTAATTCGTAACGTACAGCAATATGTATATGAAGGCTTTTATTTGTGCTTTGACCGAATTGATCTTTCATTAACAACTTCAATTCCCTTCTATAAAACCCAACCACCATAAAAATTGCTAACGACCACTTAGAGTAAGTCGCCTTTGGAAAAGTTGGAAAACACATTTACCTCTCATAATTGGTTTCTCCAATGAATGTTCAATGCAATCATGTATAAGTCCGCTTTGTGAGACAAACCAGCATGCATGGTAGACATAAAACTGATATATTGCTGCCTATTACAAAATCATTAAAAATGTCATTTTACTAGGAAAGCAAGAGAAATGCGAGTGATTTTTCAAACGACGAGTAATTCCGCGACGTAGATGCAAGTGTCTGCTTAGAGGTGCGAAGTTCCGCACCTCAAGGTTACTGTATAGAACTGAGAAAGAACGAGAAGTGCGAAGCATCAAAGGAATCGGAACAGCTATGGTTTTGTAAACTTCCTCCACCGCTACTATTTACAAAAATCAAACTGCTCATATAGCTTTTGCTTCAATTTGCAAAGTTTGAAAATAGACACTTACGGATCTATGTTTGTTTGGATAAAACGGTCAACCTAGTGTCTACTCAAGAAACACACTTTTGGTCGCAGTTACACTGTCAATTCCACTTTCCTGCTTACAGCGATCGTGATATTCCAGTGTGGATACATTCGCAAATCTTTACAGCGAAAATCCCAATGTATAACGGGACATACCGCAAATTTATCTTCACCTGTAAAACCCTTTCAGATGTTCTAGTTGTGTTTATTATTCCTTATGTAGTATTAGCATCCTGGTATATCTCCAGAAAGCCATGAGGACCTGGCAGCATTGTATGGAAAGTCCGTGTCCTTCCACCCTTATTTCCTTTCCTAGCCGTATGGAAAATGTGAAATACTCGGTAGAGACAAGAGGTGCGAAGTATGTGTGAGGTAGATGTGAGCATTAGGTGTGAACTCACCGATGATATGCAAGGTCCTCCTCCCGACATTTCGATTTGCCGCGGCAGATATTCAGACGGAAGAGAAAGTTTTTGAATGCTTTTTGATTTTCTTGAGATTTAACTCTAAAGTTCCGACAAAGAAACCTTGGCGACATTACGTTAGAACTTTACAGAGGTAATGTTGCTATAAATTTCAAATAGTTCTCAGAATTCGCAAGCAAAAACTGTTGGCTTGCAAGGTTTTATTTCACATGTAAACAACCGTTAGTGTCAGTGGTTTGACCTGGGTAGAAACGAACATCTCAAATATGCACCTCCGCGGGCTGCTGGCTGGTCCTTTCCTTCTACTATTGTGCATCGTGTTAACCAGTAGTTCTCGGGGGACGGTGCCTGATCAGAGGTGCGATAGGGGGAGCCAAGTCTCCCCCTACCTTCACTTTTGAGCTGGTACGGGGTGACCACCTTCACTTTTGGAATAAAAAATTTTTCGCTGGACGAAAAAGAAGGAAAATAAGCAAAACAAACGCAAAAAAGATTATTGAAATCATATATTTATGTATACGGCGGCATATATATTTAAAATAAAGGTTTTTAGTAAATGGTGTATTTGGAAGTAAAGCTTAGCAAAACTGTACGGATTTTATTAAGCAAATTATGTTATAACGTATAGCGAAGGAAGTAGGTCGATCCAGGCAGTAACGGCGGAGAACCAGAATTTTGAATATTTAAATAGTGAAAAATCATGCGAAATTTCCACTGTTATAAATCTGTTGTTTGAAGATGTCAGCAGTTGCGACTTCATAGGTTTTGAAGAGTAGATGTTGCTCTATCAGCTAGTGAAGGAATCGGGTCGATTTAAGAGATAGTCGTTGAAAACCAGAGTTCTAAAACTTTACGCCATTTTTGCGTGTTTTTTGACTGTTGAGAGTTAAACTCTTATAAATCTTGAATGTGGAAGTGTATGATGTTGCGACTTCATAGGTTTTATAGAGTAAGGTTTGCCTTATCAGAATATGTCTTGTCCGTTCCGATCCATTGAAACACCTCCGAGATCCAGAGTCATGAAAAAGCAGGTAAAAAAGAGCTTTTTGAACTTCAACAGCTCATAACTTCTTCAGAACTGCATGAATCATGTTGCGACTTCATAGGTTAGATTCTTCTCGTCAAGGGCTTTCAGATGATATATAATATGTGGGGGTTTAGAGCCTCCTGCGAATTATGACCGGGGGGGGGGGGAGACTTTTTAGGCCAAAGTCTCCCCCTCGCCCATTTTAATGTATTGGCTGGAGGCTGCCGGGGGAGACTTTGGCCTAAAAAGTCTCCCCCCCCCGGGCATATGCCGTAAGAGGCGCGAAACCCCTACATATTATATATCATCTGAAAGCTCTTGACGAGAAGAATCTAACCTATGAAGTTGCAACATGATTCGTGCAATCCTGAAGAAGTTATGAGCTGTTGAAGTTCAAAAAGCTCTTTTTTACCTGCTTTTTCATGACTCTGGATCTCGGAGGTGTTTCAATGGATCGGAACGGACAAGACATATTCTGATAAGGCAAACCTTACTCTATAAAACCTATGAAGTCGCAACATCATACACTTCCACATTCAAGATTTATAAGAGTTTAACTCTCAAAAGTCAAAAAACACGCAAAAATGGCGTAAAGTTTTAGAACTCTGGTTTTCAACGACTATCTCTTAAATCGACCAGATTCCTTCACTAGCTGATAGAGCAACATTTACTCTTTAAAACCTATGAAGTCGCAACTGCTGACATCTTCAAACAACAGATTTATAACAGTGGAAATTTTGCATGGTTTTTCACTATTTATTTATTCGAAATTCTGATTCTCGGCCGTTACTGCCTGGATCGATCTACTTTCTTCGCTGTACGTTATAACAAAATTTGCTTAATAAAATCCGTACAGTCCAACAAACTTCTACTTCCAAATACACCATTTACTAAACACGTCTATTTTAAATTTTTATAAATAAAATTTATAGATATTTTTAATATTCATCGTATCTGTGGCCCTAAAGAGGGCCGTTGGGTCGACATTAGACCTAGAAAGATAGCTCCGTTCGTCCGTTCTATCCTCCCCCCCGCACCTCCCCCCCCTCCCCCCCCCCCCGTCGACGTTTTTGGGAGGTGAGTGTCCGACACTACCACCTTCACTTTTGGCCGGCCAGTGGTAGCTGAAACCACCTTCACTTTTGGGGGACCCGGCTCCCCCTATCGCACCTCTGTGCCTGACTGAGGTGATCGTTCTTCACCCGTTCGATCTGCTACTGCGAAGAAATGGGCTTACCCTGCTCTAATATGAGGATGGTATACTTTCAATAAGCACAAACTAGCCTACGGTAATTATGTTCTCTACACTAATATTTTGTAAATTCTCTCTCTTCGTGCATTCAAAAGTACTCCACCTTTCACATTAGCTTCTCCCTTTTTCGCCCTTCTTTTGAAGTAAAACAGGAGCCATTCTGATAAGTTCGGGCACCAGAAGCGTGCTGTATGCCAGGAAATTTTTTTGTGCTTTTTGAAATAAACATGTCATAAGCAACTTGCTGCAAATGTCAAAAATATCAAAACATGGGTTATTTCAGGGATGCACAGAAAAAATGCGAACAAAAGGGTGGGGGTCCTTCAGGTTGTCGTGCGAATGCTATGCTTATGCTAAGAAGTAAGACATGGAACATGTATGCTTGCAAAGCACACTCACGAATGTCTTCTATTTTGTGCACGAACTTTTCAATTTTGCACAGTAAAGCAATTAGTAAGATGGAAGTTGTTATATCAAAATTTTTCTTTATGAAAGACTTTGCAGCATTATAACGGAAACAACTTGAAGTGGAGCTTTGAAATTCAAGTGCAAAATCGCGGTACAATCTATTCACTGATGCTATAATTTCTAATGCTATGTATGCTATTATGCTATCATGACTTATAATAACGGGCTAAGGGTTGTTTACGTCTTTTTTTTTGTGTGTGTGTGTGTGTGTGTGTGTGTGTGTGTGTGTGTGTGTCTGTCTGTCTGTGTGTGTGTGTCTATGTGTCTGTCTGTCCGTTACGAAATTCGTAGAACATTTTACATCCAACCTCCTGAGCCCAAATTTTGCATAGCGCATGCTAACAACATGAGAGTCCACTGTACAAAAGCACGAGCGGATCTGTTGTGTGGATCCCTTAAAATATGCGCGTCAATCAGACCCACTTGGCTTTTGGCCAGTGGAATTGAACCTCTAGCATAACTTTTGCAAGGTCCGGATATGTTGGACAACTTAAGGTGCAAACGATGGACTTTAGCTTGAAAAATTGAACTAAAGTTTATTGCTTTGCGAAAACGGGGTCAAAAAGGATTGGTTGCGTAATGGTTGCGTAAGTGTTCACTTTGCTAAGATTTTACCCGATCATTTGAAACGATTTTTGCACAGAGATGTAGCCCACGGTGATACTGTATCTTATATCTCATATATGGCGAATACCAAGCCATGAAAACTCCAAAAACTGATTCAAATCAGCATTTGTTTTTTTAGGAGAAGTTTCATTTATGCGAAATTACCGATCTCATATGGAAAAGCTTCTAGAATGAATAGTTGTTTACAAATCATTCGTGATAGTCGGCACAGAGCGGTGAGTTTCAATGTCATTATTGTATCGGAATGACTAAGGCATACATACAGAAAGTAGGGCCAGTGCAAGCCTCTGCGAAGCAGAGGTGACGCACTGGTGATTTATAATCGTAGAAGCAAGTTTATCGGCAAAAAAAGAACTACGCTGCAACTATTAGGATGTCCCATAATTTTTAACCGTTTTTACTACAACCGTCGTTTACTTCAACCGTCGTCCCTTTGTATTTTTTCTTCAATTGATATGCTTTAGTAATCATCCTACAGTGGAAATCAAGCTCTACAAGAGGGCTATGAAGAATCCGCCCAAATTGTATTTCACCGATAGTTCAGAACAGGAATCTGATAGCAGTCAAAAACGAACTTCCTTCAAAAATCGTATCTCCGCCCAAAACGTCCTAAAAATTCCCCATTTATCCTAGCGTATGCTTGACACATCGCACATTCAACTGTGCTATTTGTCCTTTTTTCTATGACTAAAAATAAAGGAAAAAATGGATGGAGGTAAAATGGCTAACTCCACCCCTAAACATCCTGAGCTCCTCCAGCGCACGTTATCACATAGCTCATAATACAAAGTACAACTATGTATTTGTAACTTTGAGAGTGTCCCAGTTCTCGAATAATGCTGATGTTTATGGTAAAAACGGTAAAAAAAAATTATGGGACACCCTAATAGTCACATCTTACAGAAAAGTTTTTTGTAACTAATATACAGATTTTGTGAAATTACAGCTAATTGCTAACAACCATTTCAATCCTAACAAAACAATCAAAGGCTACAAGTACAGTAGTCACATAAACTCATGGTCGTATTTTCTCCTTGTCGCTTCTATGAGAAATCTTCAAACAAACATTAGCAAAACGTTTCACAAATGGAAGGCTGTTTCGATCGTCAATTAAAAGATGTGAGGGTAAGCATCAATATACTCCACTGAAGTTTGTCATTAGTGTTGCATAGACACTTCTGCCTGGAAACAACAGCTTGAAACTATTTCGTTCTCAAAAACTCAGTAAATCGCACAAGCACTAACAAAAGGCAACTTTGGTAAGCCATGTGTATCATCAAATATTATGACTATCTTCAATATGGATTAGTTCTCAGTAAGTCAGTAAGCGTTTTCAATATTGATATCCGCTTATCAATACAACGACATCAGTAAGCAGGTTGACGTTTCGGCAGAGTCGGCTTTGTCAAGACCTGGAAAGTGAGTCAGTAAATTCGACGCCCCAAGGGTAGACAACATTCCTTCAGCGATGAACCTCAAGTGGCTGTCCACCACTCTGACACTCAGTCAGGCCAACAATATGCTAACTCTTGTTTCTCTTTAGTGTCACACTTAAATCCACACGTTGATAAGAATAGGACGAGCTCACCACTGATAGCCATTTTCTCTTCTTTTTTGTTCAGTTTAGGACATCTGGATGTGATCCAAAATGCCTCTACAGTTTTCCGTGCTGCAATATCGGTTTCTTTTGAAAGGATAGCAACATTGATTTGGCTCTATGTTCTGATGGCAAAGCACACGATGTGCGCCCAGAGGCGCGGACACTCGCGATTTTCTCATTCCGTCCAAAAGTTCGTCAATTCGCACACACAGCGGTCTTCATGTTCCTTCAATACGTTCTTCCCCACACGGTTTACAAGATATCAAGTACACAGCGCCACGACACCTTCAGTCTCTCGATTTGTCAGAATTACATATATTATAGTCTGTTTTCGAACAGACTGGATCGTAACTTCTGTTACGCACCAGGCGCCGCTTGAGGTTTGGGAATGGGACTTCGACAACTCCTAGCATAATTTTGCAGGCCGGCTCCATGAACGCATATTCTAGTCGCCGCATTTAACTTATCAGATATGAATGGCATAAGGAATGACACCTTTTCGCTGCTGACATCATTGAAAAGCATTATCTAGCAGCTCTAGCATTATCCTTACAGCAAACGTTTGCGTTTTTGTTTTTCGACAGCAGCTCAGATAATCGCCGGGGGCAGGCGGTCCGCAAACTCGCGCTTTTCTGCAGGCGGTGAACAGAATTTTGGGGCGTGGCCATACCTTCAGCAAGCGCTCAGATAATCGCCGGGGGCAGACGGTCCGCAAACTCGCGCTTTTCTGCAGGCGGTCAGCAGAATTTTGGGGCGTGGCCAAACCTTCAGCGGGCGGTACTTCCGCGTTCTGCCAGCGGGCAGCAATACAGAATTTTCTGCGAGCGCTCGTCAAATAATATCTTCCAGCGAGCGCTGGCCAAACTTTCAGCAAGCGCTCGGACTCTTTTTAGGTATTTTCGGGCGTACGTCGAGCGCAAGTAAGACTCTGTGTGGCAGAGGTGTCACCGTTGGTTTAATTACTCAAGTTTGAGGTACTTTCTCCCAGCGGAAAGTACCTGGGGGTTGCGCGGTCCTCCACAAAGGACCGGGCGGCCCCCGAAATTTTTGCATACTCGCGGAAAGTTCGCGAGAATGCGGCCACTGCGCCGCAGCTAATCCATAAAGAAACCGCGATTGTTCTTCAAGCATTCGTCTTTAATTTTGCCAACTTTCTTCCAAATTTCTGCAAGCGGGCCGCAAAAAATCAACGAACTATTTTTCCGGTGCGCGCTTGCTCAAAATTCGCATGGCCGCCTGCCCCCGGCGGTTATCTGAGCGGCACCTCCTTTGCTGTCGCATATTCTGCCAGCGGGCAGCAAGGCTGCATTATTTGCAACCAGCGAGCGCTGGCCAAACTTTCAGCAAGCGCTCGGAATTTTTTTACACTGGGCCGGGACTTATCCACAAAAAGACCGCGATAGTTATCCGAGCATTCGTCCAAGAATTGGTCAAAATTATTCCAAATTTCTGCAAGCGGACCGCAAGAAATCAGCGAACTATTTTCCGGTGCCCGCTTGCTCAAAATTCTCATGGCCGCCTGCCCCCGGCGATTATTTGAGAGGTAATCATTTGCTCGCGCAGTTTGGATAGCCTGCTTGGTCGATGCGGATTCCAGAGCGCTATTTGAAGACACTCTTTTAGACTTTCGCAGCGTGTTTTTGATAATGCTATGAATTGGAATTGGGTAAGCGGAGGAGAAATGTACACGTATATTTTATTGGTTGGTTTTCTGTACCAGCGCGTTCTGTACTCTCCTTTGCATAAGCAGATCTGGGCATTGAGGAACGGTAGCCATTCCTGCTTAGACGTTTCCCTTGTGAATTTGATGTCAGTTGATTGACTATTGAGTACAATACCGCTCATAATTCGTCAAAAAAGTCGCCGGACTGCGGCGCACTCCGCCACACTCCGCCACAGTGTGGCGGAGTGTGGCGGGGTGCGCCGGAGTGCGGCAGAGTGCGCCACACTCCGCCGCAGTGCGCCGGAATGATCGTCAATTTAGCTGTACGTACGCTCCGAATAGAAAATTCCACTTCTGAACCGATCCGACCAAACTTGGCACACATACACTTCGGGCCCCGGCGGGTGTCATAGGTTACTTTTCGTCATCGATCGATATCGATTTTATCGATTTTTATCGATTCTTTGCAGAGTTTTCCTACTGGCAGGCTACTGTTCACATGGTGATAGAAAGGGCAGAAGATCACTTCTCATCGATAGGCAATGTTGTTGCATTCTTGTTGTTCATGCTTGGGCTCTTCATAGAGATCCACAAAGCTTCTAGTATCTATCGTGCAGAGATTTCTTTCTCGTACGCCAAGATAAAACATTTGACCCCAAAATCAGTTTTGCCATGTGCTTCAACTCTGTGTTTTCCCAAAGGCGATACTGAATTCCCTCGTCTTTTGCTTGCTTAGTGCTCTTTGACCCTGATGTTCAATGCTCTGCCCGTCTCACCTATATAGAAAGCCTTGCAACTCAAATATTCTAGTTGGCATATGACTTCGCGCAACTCCTACCTTTCCGTGTGGGCAATCAATGCATTGCTCTGATAAGCATTTTTTTTCGTATAACCTGTTTCGCACCAACTGCTTTCTGATGTTATCGTTTGGGATGTTTACCAGTACAGCCTCATTTCGCAGTTGTGCTCGATAATGCATTGTTTCAGAGCTGCACTCATTTCATCGGAGACGAAAGGAGTGCAAAGTGCTTCTCTGGTCGGTACGTGCAGTTCGACTATATACTGTGTAACTGTTGTTGCGCGCAACTGTTGTAGCCAATGTGGTAAATGCAAGTCGTTCTTACGTCAGCGCCTCGCAAAGCGAGCCTGACCCTCATCAAGGAGTGTTCAGAGTGTAACATTTTTAAATTGGTCTTTCTTCTGCCAGCATGACTTTCTACGTTTCTACGTTTTATAGGTGCATAAGACGAGGTCTAGACTCGATAAGTACGGAGATGCGTTTGGCAGCGTAATTTCATAGATCAAAGACTGCAATCATCTTTTAGACTTCCGAAGAAGACGACCTTGTCGAACGTTAGGTCAATAAAGGTTCAACGTACTAATCTGGGTTTGGCCAAACATCTACTATATCAATACGACATAAGATGCTGAGAATGCTGAGAGAATGCTGAGAAGCTAAAACTTGGTGCTATATCGATTTCTCGCAAACTTTCTGCTTCTAACGATTATGATATGCTCTTCATGCTTATCGATTCGCCATGGAATTCATCAGTTTCCAAGTTTGGTCATATTGTTTAGATCCTTTTGCGTGTTTCTTCATTACATCAATAGTTTCAGATATCAAATGGCGTTTCCATCTAACACATTCTTCAAATCTGTGCTGCAGGTTTTTCGAACTGAGGTCAAGGAGTCTTCTTAGCCTCTAAAATTGACAGCGCCTCAACCACAGGATCACTAGTGTTAGATGGAGTTACTCTGAAGGCTTTTTATGATAACGGAGTCAGGGCTCGGCACAGCTGCAAACGACTCTGCAATTTAGGAGCCCTGTAGAAATTTGAGGGTAACCAAGTTATGTAGCAAACGTAGCCGCGTTGCAGACTGAACGCAGCGCGGTTCCTTAAGTTCGAACTTAGAGGGAACAAATAATCCTGGTATTTTTGGCACATGCAAGCGCAGTGGATTAGTGAAGTTTCCGGTAATTACTGTAGCGGCATATAAGGATCGCTTGCAAGAGAAGCGGCCCTTATGCGCCGCTACAGTATGTCATTGTAGCTGTAAGATTGAAAATATGTAAATTGCCTATGCCGTGCTTCATATGTGATGCCACATATATATACTTTTACCTTCGAATACTCTGAAAAATTCTAGTATGGTTTTGAGAATCATCCCGGCATACGGTAGCACATACGCTATATGGGTGCAAAATGGCCTTCAGACTGCCCCA
The DNA here is from genome assembly GCA_958299035.1 of Cylicocyclus nassatus. Taxonomy (NCBI): domain Eukaryota; kingdom Metazoa; phylum Nematoda; class Chromadorea; order Rhabditida; family Strongylidae; genus Cylicocyclus; species Cylicocyclus nassatus. Next base: position 135,406 of record CATQJL010000316.1, on the reverse strand, counting down.
ATCGAACTATCTTTTAATCAGCATTTGCGCGTTAGTGTATCGCGGTGCATTCCATGCATTTGATACAGTTCAAATTCGGTTGTTTATGGCAACCCATTGCAACATCACACGTGGCCATTGTGGTGCGGTTGCGTAACGCACGCAAAAAGTGACATTGTATTCGGGACAGAATTTGTACGATGCCAGTGATCTGCGTCTGTGACGTAACTATACAAATTTTGGTTTTTCGGCCATCATCTTAATTGGGTGCGCTTGACGTCCTTCTTTCATCGTTCATTTTCTGATAAATCGTCCATTTTCATTCCTTTAAACGACTATTTTCCGTAGTTGGTGATTGACGCCAACTATTACTGCGAAATTATTCTATTCTTTCGATAATCTGTTGTAATACATCAAGATTTTGTACTCTTTGCGAAAGTACGATCTGTCGCTGCCGTGTCATTTAATTGGCTATCATTTATCCGCTAGTTGATTGCCTTGACAGATAAGCCGTAAATGGGGATCGAAAATAGCGCCGCAGCACATCTGTTCATAACATTCAAGTCGGAGATTAGCCGAGCGCTATTTCTCAAAGTAGAAAAGAGCGGGGAGCTTTTAGATAATCTTCTAGAATGGCAAAATGTTACTTTTGGGGGAATAATAGTCCCTATCATCCATCAAAATCTGTGTATGTGCATGTTAGAGTGCTGAAACATTTCGAAACAAGTTTTTTCAATGGGTACTTTTGAGGGGTGTTCAAGGCCTTCGGACGTAATTATGGAACGCATGTTTACTTTGCAGAGTCTCATGTGAGAAAGAGCAGGGGATATGGTTGAGGGGAGTGAAAATATAAGGCGGGGGTTTCCAAAAGTTCGGATACTTATTCTGCGTCTTTTATAGGAATTTTATTCCAAGGAAAGGTACTTCTAGGAATTTTAGTTCAAGGAAAGGTACCTAACTTTTGCTATCCGTCTTCTGCATATATAGGCTGCTGCATGACGAAGGCGCAATATCTTCGCGCGGCTTCATTAGCCGCAAAGTGCATAGGCGCGGCGCGCGCGAACGCTAATACTGCTTCCGCGCCCTCGTCATGCTAGCCTTTATACTGTGGCGTATTTGTGACAGCGCATATTGACTCCTTTTAGTTGCCACACGCAAACCGCTGCGCGCCGCAATAAAGTCTGCGCATGGCGCGGTGTCTGCGTCTGATCACATTGATCAGCATATCTGCAGGCGTCTAATAATTATATACGCTTTTTTACTGACTCATAAGTGAGTGCTATTATCATATTACTTTCCATAATTGTTGTAGTAGGACGCAGACTACGGACCTTGCGCGGATTGCGGCGCGGTCGCGATTTTTGTGTAGCGACTCAACGGCGTCATAGCCCCGCCTCGCATTCTATCGGCATGGTGGCTAGTTAGGTAAATTTTTTTGTGAATGTGAATTGTATTTCATTTTATTGCGCTCGAAACCAGATAACAAATATTGGAAGTTCAAAATCTTTGCTTCGCATAGACTCGCACTGTCTGGGTGTATAGGACAAGTATGGCCTGGCAGAGAGTACTTCAGTAGCGAAGCGGCATTAAACCGGTAGGATGTTATTCTAACGTTTCAGCTTCTCTTGAATGGGAAACCTCTACAGTGTAGCGAGTCAAAGTGCATTTTGGCAGATAACTGGTTGGCGTAGCTTCGAGCGCATGAAGCGCTGGTCGATTTTTATCTTTATCTGTCCAATGCTTGCTTGGAAGCTTGGAACGCTTGTGATTTTTTTGAGAGGGGGAGGGAGGGGGAGGGGAGGGGGGGGGGGGGGGAGAGAATTGATTGATTGCGAGAATTGATTCTAAAATAGCTTGTGGTTTCCTTATCGCTTCTTTGTTCACGAAGACAACGACTTTTGAGAACTACATTTTCCTAGAGACTCGCTTAAATGACCTTTTTGGCGCCGTTCTCGCGTGAAAGTGATTTGGGACGATGTTTTTTGCAACGATGCCCTTGGTTTGACTTTGCAAAAAAGTGGTGAAGGTTCCCTTCTGTGAGCCAAAAGCCACCTGAACCCGCTTAGCGGGCAATTTTTAAGGTTCCTCTCGTCGGATCTGCCTCGGACTTGCCTATTGGTGGCATGCGCTGTGCAAAAGTTGAGCCCAAGACGTTGATGGTTCCCTCTCTACGAATTTCGTAACAGGCACACAGACACAACACACACAAAACACTTAAGCACCCTTAGACCATTATTAAAAGTTTTTTTTTGCCGAAAAACTTGCGTAACGATACTGGTTTTCTTCATTTGAGTGATCACTAACTCAAGTAATGCCGAACAAAATTGAACCTCCCCTGTTATGCGACTCCCCCATGCTTTGAAGTATTGTGAATCATTTCACTGTATTTCATAAATGAATAGACTCTACACAGCATATATTGAGCGGCTCACTATAGCGATTTTTGCAGCAGTATTGGACCCTTCCGTCTTTGTTGATTTAGAAGAATGAAAGCTTATTATTGATTATCATAGCTTTCAATCAACCATGAAAGGAGGATGAGTCCTTTTCAGTAGCAAATTAGAATGCGGTTGAAGGCACCGTCCACCCCAAGTTGAGTTTCTTGAGTTTTTGGCAGCATATGATAGTAGGGCCCTCTATCAAGCCGACCCAAGTCACGGCGCAAAATGGCTTTGGGGGCAGAAAATTGCTCCGGAATAACGAAGATGCACGAGGACCCCCAGACGGCACCGCTCTCCCCATCCATGCCCGTCCATTCGTGCGCGCCCATCCAATCACCGTTCCAGAATTCCTGCCTGCGGGTTCTCTGGGACGGAATTGTGTAGGTTTTCGCAGTTTCTTCACCTCATATTCGGAATCAGAAACATGAGAAGGCACTGAAACGACAAAAACCTAAAAGTCGAGAATCTGGTTAAAGGTGCCTTCAAAAAAGGGAACAGTTGGACAGCCTATCCTTCGAGGCGGAGGAGGTGGAGGTGCCTGCGGGTATCTGGGACTTTAAAATGGAGAGATAAAGTGGATTGTGAATTAGGAGGAGAGAGAGCAGCGGACGGAGCAGAGAAAAGCAATTTTGCTTTAACGCTGAATACGAAACTGGCTATTTCCGGCAAACGATACCTTTTCTTGGAATAGGTAGGCTAGCTATCCAGCTATGTATGATTCTCCACCGCAAGCAGTTTGAAGAGGAGTAAAAGTGTGACCTACTAATAAACAATCACGCGTGAAAAGAATACACAAGGGAGAAGTTACACTCACAAAAAACCTGGAATCAAAAGTTTACATATTGTAGCAATTTTTGATATATCCATGAACCTACACATATTCTTTTCGCATTGTTTGACTGATCAAAACGATCGTTCGGCAGGATTGTATTTGGTCTTAGCAACTATTATATACATTTAATAACCAATCCTCTTAAAAATCTTGAGAAGACAACATCTGCGACTTTATCACACCATCATTTTAATGAGACCTTTGTCAATCGTGTCGCAATCATAGCGACCGAAGTGGCAGTCAAAAAAATGAAACAACCATTGCTTGCAGTATTTTTCTCATAAACGAACAAACACTGATTTTAATTTTATCTTGAGAAACATTACTAAAACACGTTCATTTGATATTTTGACATTGATGCCTGCATATGGCGTGTTATGTTACACATAAAAGTCCAATCTTTTTTTGGTATAAATTATATATGGAAAAAAACTCGGAAATTTTTCTACATGTTCTGTGCCCTTTATTGAGGAGACCATGATGGTGAGACGCTATCTGAGAATTGTGAAAGATTCTGCGTTCTAATCTTTTTGCACACAATCATGTTAAAGCGTTGAAAACTTGATATCTGCTTTGCTTTAAATATTTTCACTTCTAATGGAAGAAGGCGTGCTTCTCGTTTGCCGGAAAAAACGGTCGCCAGAGCAGATGCCTTGTGTTAAAAATAGGGTCAAATAACTTCGCATCATAATGATGATCGCACACCATTTACTGCAGCAAATACAAAATGAACTGCTATCGTACAAATTTTTATGTAAAGTACATGACTGACTACACATACAGTGACCGCCAAAAAGTTGCAGACAGAACGCTTTCCTTTTTTCATCGCTCATTTTCGGATGGAAAACAAAGATGAAAAAAGACTGGGTTCCATGAGATGGTAGAGCTCCTCAAGAGCTACAATCCACACATTGCGCTTTCTGGAGAGTGTGTAAACAAAATTTTCAAAACATTTCTCTAAAAAAAAGTTCGAAAACGGCAGCGTCACAACGTCGTGGACATTAATTCTTCGAATGCGAAAATTTTCGAAGTGGATCTATTGCAAAAAAATTGAAATAAAAAACAACTTGAGCTGATTTGGTCGAATAGGTAGGAGTCTGGAATTGAACGCGCGCGGCCATGGTTCAACACCGCCTAGCGCCACACTTTTGCTGTATCGCCTGGCGTCTTTGATAGCGACCACTATTGCAAAATCGATGATGACTGCTATCAAGGATTTCGCCTAGCCATGCTAGGATAAAACAAAAGCTCATTTTTTGACGAAAATTCCATGAAAAATGAAACATGAACTCAATAAATCAAATCAATCAATTCTTGTCTCACGCAGTTTTTCGAAAAAAAAGTCAGCAAGCAGTCAGCAAAAAAGAAAAGAGTCTGTTTCCTTCTTTTCCACGCCAAAATCAGCTGTCCTTCGATTCTCTCCTTTTCGAACCGCGGCATTGTGCAGTTTTGCGCCGATTTTGTCTGCAGTCTAAGGCAAACTGATGGGTATCTTAAGTTACTCAGGAACACAAGAGCCTTCTCTGCGTCTCCTCTTTTCCGCACTATTTGCATTACTCTAACATCAGTTCACGTACAGTTCAACTGAGCGTGAACTGATATGCAACAGTTGACTATTGCTGGTGGACGGATGGCCAACTGTCAGTTCATTGGCATGCTTATAGCATGGGAAGATGGGTGGTCATCATTTTACCTGACGTCAGCTCAACTGATGGGTTAAGTTCAGTTCACCTAAGCTGATCGAGCTTTACAACAGGCCCATGAATCATGCATGTCATGACAGTGCGCAGAGATGGTTGACTAGACTACAACGCACGACTGATTTGTTTTGAATATGAGGTCGGAAACAAAAAAGTGCGAATTTCTATCACTTCGATAACGAGTGGCAAACCAATTTCTGCAGGCATACGACGCCTGATTTCGCGTGGCGGCGCTGTGAGACGGGCTGATATTGCACGACATTTCGGTGTGGAAATTTTGTTGTTATTTACAAGATGTATTGTTTTGTAAACATCGTAAACCTTTTCCTGAACGAGATTGTCTACAAGTCCCAAAAGCCCCATAGGCTTGCCCCACGTACAAAAAACTGGAAAAAATACTAAACCTGGAAAGGATGACTCTGCAAGAGGTGTGAGCCGGTGCTTCACATTGTCTCTGCAAAAAGTGCGTGAGCCACCGGTGGTCCACGTCGTCGTTTACGGGTTTGGTGAGTTCACTCTGAAACTTGTTAAAACTTACAAAAATCACCTGCAGGACCCTCATAGCTTGTTGTATTCCATAAAAGCCTCAGTCGGGGCATGCAAGTTAGGGCGGAAGTCGGGACGAATGTTATTATATTATGCTACTAGTTGGCTTATTCGGTTCCGCTCGGCCCTGTTAAAACACTATGATAAAGGTCCTTATATCCCTATATCTGTACAACCTTACCTGTGCCCACTATGCATGCCAATTCCCTACATTATGTTAGTTATCAGCATGCTCACTTACCCCTCTGTGCCAACTCCCAGCCCCTAACTAAACTTTGCAAAAAATCGATAAAGTCGATAAAATTAACGGATAATTTCAAAAACTAATACTGTATTCGTAACCAACATGCTCGATTACCCCCTGTGCCAACTCCCAGCTTCGCAGGTCTAACTTTAAAAACGATAAAAAGCGATATGGATCGATAGCGAAGCCTATGACATTCGTCCCGCCTCGAGATGTAGTGTGCAAAGGTTAATCCGAATCGGTCCAGAAATAAAATTTTCTACTCGTAACATACGTACATACAAACAGACAGGCTTGCAGACGAACAGACATTCAGTCTTTATATATAAGACTAGCGAACCTACGGGTCGCTAGCAAGCGATTGGAGCAAACCCATAGACAAATGCTGTTTCAAACTATAATTTTTTCAGACAAATTTCCAGTTTTTCAGTATATGTTTTGACACAAAAGTGAAATTTTAGGAGATTTTCTCAAGATTTGGGCGAAAAGTCCGCGAACATGAATTTATTCCTGATCAGTTTTCTGCTGTTCCCCATTTTTCTAACAAGTGTCGTAAAAAGCCATTCCATAATATCTATGATCATATGTTCTCAGCCCAGCTGTGGCCAAGCGTGTACAAAAGAGGTAAGAAGTTATCACAATTACGCCTAGTAAATTCAACCGAAAATACTAGGTACAATGATACCAAAAATGTGATTCTAGAGGCGAGTAACTTTGCAAACGTGGGCGATTCCGCGAAGTAGGTGCAAGTGTCTGCAGAGAGGTGCGAAGTTCCGTTCCTCACATCTACGTTATTGTATAGAACTGAGAAAGAACGAGAATTGCGAAGCATCTAAAGAATTAAAACAGCTAGGTCTTTGTAAACATCCTCCACTACTACCATTTGCAAAAATCAAAACTGTTCAAATTGCTTTTGCCTTATTTTGCAAATTTTAAAAACAGACACTTACAGGTTCATGCTTCGATAAAACCGGTCAACCTGGTATCTACTCAAGAGACATACTTTTGGTCACAGTTACACTGTAATTTTCACATTTCTGCTTACAGCGATCCCAAAATTCCAGTGTGGATAAGTTCGCAAATCTTTGCCTTCAAATGCCCAATCTATAGCGAGACATACTATAAATTTATCTTCTCACCTGTAAAAATCTTTGAGATGTTCTGGATTAGTTTATTATTCCTTATAATATAAGCATCCTGGTATATCTCCAAAAAGTCATGATGACTTGGCAGCATTGTATGAAAAGCCCGTGTCCCCCCACTCTCCCCTCTACTAGCCGTAATGAAGAATGTGCATTACCAGGTGAGAGACGAGAGGTGCGAAGCAGGTGTGAGGAGGTAGATATGAGCACTGGGTGTGAACTCCCCGATCGTATGCAAGATCTCCCTCCCAAAATTTCGAGTTGAGGCAGATATTCAGACGAAAGAAAAAGTTTCTGAACGCTTTTTGATTTTCTTGAGATTTGAGTACAAAAACAAATAAAGAAACTTTGGCGAGCCTACGTTTGAACTTTGCAGAGGTAAAGTTGTTATAAAATTTTGAATAGTTCTCAGACTTCACAAGCAAAAACTACTGGCTTGCACAGTTTCATTATACATGTAAACAACCGTTAGTGGCGGTAGTTCGATGTGGTTAGGAACGAACACCTTAAATAGGCACCGCCTCCGCGGGCTGCTAGTCCTTTCGTCTAACGGCTTTTTAATCATTAACTCTCAAATTACCTTCCCAAATCAGTTTCAGGTGAAGGGGTCCATCCGGGTCTTAGCTTAAACATGAGAATGTACGATTATAAATTATATCAGGTTGTCAAGAAAATAATGTCCGTTTTTATTTGCTTGCCTTTAACAAAGCAACCAGACTCAACCCAACAAAGGGTAAGGGGTACTGTTCGATAGACAAAGCAAGCTCCACAAGATGGCATTCATGTCTTTGCGCCATGCTCGATCCACGGAGAGTTCGAACTCAAAATCTAAAGATTTCCAAATGCCCAAAAATCGAAAAAAATCAGATCTTCGTCCAAATAATTTCTACGGACCTCCCACTCGCTCACATCAATACTATCGATATCTGATATCCATATGTGCGATTGCCGTATTTTTTCCTTGACTAGAAATTGAGAAAACGACGAAAAATAACGAATTCGGATTTTTTCGTTTCACTTTCAGTGCTAAAATCGACATTTCTCGAAAAGTAATAGGCTGAAAACCTACAGTTATGCTTAGTTAGGCTCGTAGTATAGAACTATGCAAAAACGGCTCAGCATTGCTTTGAGAAAATCAGGGAAATTTTCGTTTTTTCATTTTTTTCGTTTTTTTCCTTGACTTTGTTAGAACAAGCAAATAAAAACGGACATTATTTTCTTGACAACCTAATATAATTTATAATCATACAATCTCATGTTTAAGCTAGAACCCGGATGGCCCCCTTCACCTGAAACTGATTTGAGAAGGTAATTTGAGAGTTAATGATCAAAAAGCCATTAGAGATTCACATTAGCCGTGAAAAAAACAATACATATTCTTGAAAAGAAGTATTTTTATAATTACAATGAGAATTATTATTAAAGGCGTCTGCAGTAGATACCTTAGCATAAGAAAATTAGCCAAATTTGAGAAGTAATATTCCTCTGATCAGGAAGGTATCCCAAGTAGGTACGGCCTAGCGACGGGGCAAAGATTGGCTTCCGACGTCGCAATCGCTTTCATGTCAAAGATCGAAAAACAAAAAAAGTACTTGCTCGTAAGCCCTTGCTCTTCGATACAAGGTGTCCCAAAAGTATGTATACACTGTTTGATCATTAATATCTCCCTTTTCTGGAAGTCTCTCGCCTTCCTTCAGGTACTATTTTGTAAAGCGGGCTTCAACTTAGATTTACAGCATAGAGCGAATCAACTATCTTCATTCACTACTGTAGGATCACGGTAGGAACTTTACGAAAGGTTTTGAGCCATTGAGGGTCCCACTCCGTCTTAGAAAGTAAACCAAACAATCTAAAAGCTCCACACTAAGCTAATTAAACTCGCTCACAACAAATATGAACTTTACATTTACCACGAAGCTTCCTTTATGACTTATGCCGCGCAATAGCCATTTTTACAATGCTCCCTAATGCAGTCACACCTTTTAAAAAGCTTTGCAAACTCCTAGAAAGTTGAGTATTAAAATCAGAACACGTAAAATCTCTGTTACACCAGTTTTCAGAATTTTTGGAAACTTTTTTTGAAACAGGCTAATCCACAATAATGCTGTGAGCCAAAATTCTTGCCGTAATCCTACGGTACCAAAAAGATCCGTGGTTCCCTTTATACAAAAGTCTAAGTTGAAGCGAGCTCTACAAAATGGTACATTAAGGTAGGTAAAAGAGTCCCTGGGAAAACAGATATCAACGATTAAACAGTGTATACATACTTTTGAGACATCCTGTATATAAATTGACGACTGCTGTCATCCAATCCAAAGCGACATAGACAAATGTTTCGACATTTTGAATAGCCAATCCCCTAATATAAGATTCAAGTGGGATAAACCCGTTGAAAATTGGCTTTTTTTGGCAATTTGGCATTCTTAAACGTCCAAATGTTTAAATCTTACGGATCATACGTAACTAAACGCATACCTGTAAGCAAGAAAGCAGGCCGACTGAAATGAAACAGACAAAAAAATACCAATTTGCGTTATTTCATCTGATGACTCAGCAGAGCTATCAGAAAATCTTTGTCCCAAGCGGACCTCGACGATTCCTTAAAATTATAATATGCATAGTAGTTAGTAATAGTTCTAATTTCAAAAAACAAAACAAAAACGCCGCAATCAAGCGTATGACAGATTGTGCACGACCGCCAATCATCCGAGCTCTGGAAAACCAGGCGAATGTATGAATTAAGAATGGTGTATCTCATGACCTGTCAAAAAAAATGCATGGAGCAATACATAAGAGAGACCGGCAGACCCTTGTGCACAAGAATCAAAGGACATCTCGATGCCTTAGAAATTTCAAAATGTTCACACCTTTGGGTATACAGCGAAGGTTATGTCATGAGAACTATTACTTTCAAGTCACTGTTACGACCTTGTCGCACGAATCCGAGTTAATAGCCCTCAAAATGTGGAGGCTTCTTGGATAAGGTCTAAACCACCAAAATGAACCGCAAAGATGAAAGCATTGCCATAAGCCTGTTCTACTGTCAAACACTGTGTGGATTCTAATACGAGATCTTCTATAACCATATAAAAAACATTGCTGACATTGTTATATGATATTGTGCCAGTGCCAGGTTTGTACGGTGGAATTCTTTATTGGCCTTAGGTTTCGACAATTTTGGTCTTCGTTGGAGGCCTGAAAGTAGAGTGTAGCGTTATATCTGCGAAACCAGGCCGCCAAACGCCTCTCCGCACTGCCAAGCCTAGACCCCGTCCACTCAGCGTACTGAGACATGTTGATCAGAAAACGAACCTTTCTCCACCGTAGTGCTAGCGAGAGTCAGTAGAGTCATTTCTGTTATTCATGCTAGGATTTCTGAGAGAAATCCACGCTGCCTCGACGGTCTTTCTTACTGTAATCTCTGCCTCGTATGACAAGATAGTGCATTTAACGTCAAATTGATAGCCATTGCGCGTCTCAATCCTATGCCTTCCTAACGGTGATAGCGCATTTGCTCGTTTTTTGGGTGGATAAAAGTTCATTTTGTGATCAACATGTCTCAGTACGCTAAGGGCGGGACGGGGACTAGACTCGGCAGTGCGGAGAGGCGTTTGGCGGTCTGGTTTCGCAGATATAACGCTACACTCTACTTTCAGGCCTCCGACGAAGACGAAATTGTCGAAACGTAAGGGCAATAAAGAATCCTACCGTACAAACCTGGCACTGGAATAATATCACATAGCAATTACTAACACATTCCCGAATGCCAAGGTTTAGAGAAGAGAGAACATGGAACTTACTAATTGTTGACACTGACTATCATACTCGCTCATAGAGCTGCAGCGCAGTACTGATTGTTCGGTCTCTATATGCCGGTCTGACAAGACCGAAATCAGGCTTTCAACATCTATTCTGCCACTCCATCACTAAGCTAAACTGAATCTATTGCCAAACAAGGCGTTTGAGCGGGCGGGCAGTTCTCAAAGTCAGGTGGACGAACAGCCGAAACGTTGACTTATCGCGTAATAAAGTCTTGCTACCAACCTTGGTCGACAGCTTAAAAACAGTATTACAAATGAGTCACAATGTCAAGGTTTATCGACAATCAAGCACAAAATATCAATTATCCTTTGATTGTTTTAATTATATCCTTCGCTTCGTTCACATGTTTAAGGATTTCCGGAGCCTTTACGAGAACTTTCGGAACCTTGAGGAGCGTTTCTCCTATTTTTCCGAAGATTTTTCCCAGAATGTCTTTGAATTTGCCGCATTCGCCAACGTCCAGAATCTGTAAGCATTCTAAGGAGTAAAATCGCAAACTAAGTGATGTCTTGCTTGATCAACATACCACTAAGATGGTAAGTAACAAGAAGGTTAGGTTGAAAATTCTCATTCTTGTCCACTGACGTAATCTCTAGAAAAAGCACTTAAAGTAAGCGGTACATAGAACGTTTGATAAAACGGCAAACAGACGAAACTTCATTGGCATAACTTGACAGAGAAACAAATGAGGTATGGGACTATATGTCGCCAGAAATGGGAGATCCCGCCAGAATTTACGACAAATACGCCTTATTAATACATGCACAGGCTGAGTATCTGCTGCATTGTCCGCGCGAAATCCTCCCACTTCGCTATATAGTCCTCTACCCAAATAAATAATCTTCTGAGTGCAAGGGAATTACGAGTTTACAATAATCTTGATTTCTCTGCTATGTAATTCCCAGGCATTTGTAAGAGGCAATGTCGCAGATTACGTCAAAAATAAAACCTCAAAAAGTCGTGCACAATATGTACAACTCTGTCATCAACTATCTCGCTTGTTTAACTGTGAATTCATCAGCTTTCTTCTCTGAAACAAAAAATATCGGTAATTGCCTTTTCAGAAAAGGAGTGTACAAAGCTTGCGTTTGGTCATGTTCTACCCAAAAGTTCCCAATTGCCAATATCTGCTCTTAACTCTGCAAAGCTGTAGACTATTGATTGGTTTTTTTTTTAGCCACAGCAGACCTTAGCGAACTTCTGTCAATTTTGGTTGGTCATGCCTATGCACAAAATGAAGTGATCAGATAGTAATCGAAGATTGGGGACTTTCTCGTATTATCATAATCTTTTCAGTCGAGATTCCTCCATAAAAAGAGCGGCTTGGCAGCAGCGCACAAAAGTTTTGCCCTGACTTAAACCCACCTTCCTTATCTGCGATGCCGGACTATGGGAAAAACTATAATATATTCAAAGGTCCAAATTTGGCAAACACATCCTTATCCAAAGACTAGTTGTGCAAAAACACTTACTGTGTCTCCAGTGAATGTAGCATCCCTTGAAATCAGTACGCTAAACATCTTGCTAGTCATGCACTTCCAAGCTGGATCTTATAGTACACCATGCGATAAAGCTCCAGTGATTTTATGCACTTGGATGATTTATTTAACAATCTCCAACTCGCTGTTCGAGCCATTATTAACGAGTGCCCAAACAAGCGAGAGCGCCAATCCCGTGATTCACCAAACTTCAGAATGTGGTCCGAACGGTATATAACGGTTGTATAACGGTTGTCATACGTGGTAGAGTTGGTAGCGAGAGATTACAAAGAAAAACTTGCGGTAGAGGGTGAATAAGTTCACCAACGGGTTCAGATGTCTGCAAATGCTCCGCTTAACGTACACCGGGGGACGATAGCAAAGTTGATTGAAGTGTGCTGTAAAAGTGCGAATAAATCAAAAATTCTCTAACTGGTTCAATATTTGTGAGCATTTGACATTTTCAACTAATAACTTCCTCTGCATTGCAGCTGCCAAATATTTCCAAGATGCGGATACGTAAAATTTCCATCATTGAATTTGTCTCACACATATGATACCCAAGTCTGCCGTATCTTCAATATACGAAAACACCGTGAGTTGCAGAGACCATTTGAAGTGAGATGTACATGGTATAAACGCTTCGGTTAAAATATTAGGTTGGCCCGAAAATGTGTTAGCACCATTTTAAGAAATCTGTAGTTTCTTACGCTCCAAAACTTTTGCTTTCCCGAAAATTTGAACTCTTCTGAAAAAGATAATCATACGTTTCACAAAAGCACTTGAGGTATACATTACGAATAGAATTTGTAGGGTTGCCAGAAATGTGAACCAGTGCCGGGACAGAGGTAGCAAATAGTCCTCTGTGAAGCGACTACGCCTATGGCGCTTTGATTCAACGGTTTTCCCCTTACACCAACTGCGCAGGCTATCTGATCAAAGTCCGTTCTCAAGAGCCAAAATTTGTTTGTTCTTTTGGAATCTAGCAAAAGGGGAGGAAAACTTGAAGAAGAAGTCGCTCCAATGATCACTTAAGTGTCAGACTTCTTGCACTGCATACAAGGACTTTTATACCTGCAAGATCTCAAAGTATTTACCTCAACTCTGCATGAAGCGAAGCTGCATTGCTCACTCTCAGATAACCGCCGGGGACAGGCGGCCATGCGAATTTTGAGCAAGCGCGCACCGGAAAAATAGTTCGTTGATTTTTTGCCGCCTGCTTGCAGAAATTTGGAAGAAAATTCGCGAAATTAAAGACGAATGCTTGAAGAACAATCGCAGTTTCTCTATGGATTAACTGCGGCGCAGTGGCCGCATTCTCGCGGACTTTCCGCGAGAATATGCAAAAATTTCGGGGGCCGCACGGTCTTTTGTGGAGGACCGCGCAGCCCCCAGGTACTTTCCGCTGGGAGAAAGTACCTCAAACTTGAGTAATTGGACCAACGGTGACACCTCTGCCACACATAGTCTTACCTGCGCTCGACGTACGCCCGAAAATGCCTAAAAAGAGTCCGAGCGCTTGCTGAAAGTTTGGCCAGCGCTCGCTGAAAGAAATTATTTGCCGAGCGCTTGCAAAAAATGCTGTATTGCTGCCCGCTGGCAGAATATGCACCGTAAAGGAAGTGCCGCTTGCTGAAGGTTCGGCCACGCCCCAAAATTCTGCTGACCGCCTGCAGAAAAGCGCGAGTTTGCGAACCGCCTGCCCCCGGCGATTATCTGAGCAGCCGTGTGATTTATGGGCAAGCGGAGACCGGAAAAATACTTCGATAATTATTGCGGCCCGCTTGCAGACATATGGAGGAGTGTTGGCGAAAATTCAAACGAATTCTGGGAGAACAATCGCGGCCTTTTCATGAACTAGTTGCGGCGCAGTGGCTGCATTCTCGCAAACTTTCCGCGAGAATGTGCAAAAATTTCGGGGGCCGCACGGTCTTTTGTGAAGGACCGCGCAGAGCGTAGGTACCTTCAGCTGAGAGAAAGTACTCCAACTCGGGTAATTAGAACATCGGTGACATCTCTGCCATGTAGATTGTTACCTTTCTCGGGGCCGAAACTGCTCAACAAGAGTCAGAGCGCTCGTGAAAATTTGGCCGGCGCTTGCTGAAAGGAATAGCTTGACGACCGTTTGCAGAAAATTCTGTATTGCTGCCCGCTGGCAGAACATACGACGGCAAAAGAAGTACCGCACGCTGGAGGTCTGGCCACGTTCCAAAATTCTGCTGAACGCCTGCAAGAAAGCGCGAGTTTGCGAACCGCCTGCCCCCGGCGATTATCTGAGCAGCCGTGTGATTTATGGGCAAGCGGAGACCGGAAAAATACTTCGATAATTATTGCGGCCCGCTTGCAGACATATGGAGGAGTGTTGGCGAAAATTCAAACGAATTCTGGGAGAACAATCGCGGCCTTTTCATGAACTAGTTGCGGCGCAGTGGCTGCATTCTCGCAAACTTTCCGCGAGAATGTGCAAAAATTTAGGGGGCCGCACGGTCTTTTGTGAAGGACCGCGCAGAGCGTAGGTACCTTCAGCTGAGAGAAACTACTCCAACTCGGGTAATTAGAACATCGGTGACATCTCTGCCATGTAGATTGTTACCTTTCTCGGGGCCGAAACTGCTCAACAAGAGTCAGAGCGCTCGTGAAAATTTGGCCGGCGCTTGCTGAAAGGAATAGCTTGACGACCGCTTGCAGAAAATTCTGTATTGCTGCCCGCTGGCAGAACATACGACGGCAAAAGAAGTACCGCACGCTGGAGGTCTGGCCACGTTCCAAAATTCTGCTGAACGCCTGCAAGAAAGCGCGAGTTTGCGAACCGCCTGCCCCCGGCGATTATCTGAGCAGCCGTGTGATTTATGGGCAAGCGGAGACCGGAAAAATACTTCGATAATTATTGCGGCCCGCTTGCAGACATATGGAGGAGTGTTGGCGAAAATTCAAACGAATTCTGGGAGAACAATCGCGGCCTTTTCATGAACCAGTTGCGGCGCAGTGGCTGCATTCTCGCAAACTTTCCGCGAGAATATGCAAAAATTTCGGGGACCGCACGGTCTTTTGTGAAGGACCGCGCAGAGCGTAGGTACCTTCAGCTGAGAGAAAGTACTCCAACTCGGGTAATTAGAACATCGGTGACATCTCTGCCATGTAGATTGTTACCTTTCTCGGGGCCGAAACTGCTCAACAAGAGTCAGAGCGCTCGTGAAAATTTGGCCGGCGCTTGCTGAAAGGAATAGCTTGACGACCGCTTGCAGAAAATTCTGTATTGCTGCCCGCTGGCAGAACATACGACGGCAAAAGAAGTACCGCACGCTGGAGGTCTGGCCACGTTCCAAAATTCTGCTGAACGCCTGCAAGAAAGCGCGAGTTTGCGAACCGCCTGCCCCCGGCGATTATCTGAGCAGCCGTGTGATTTATGGGCAAGCGGAGACCGGAAAAATACTTCGATAATTATTGCGGCCCGCTTGCAGACATATGGAGGAGTGTTGGCGAAAATTCAAACGAATTCTGGGAGAACAATCGCGGCCTTTTCATGAACTAGTTGCGGCGCAGTGGCTGCATTCTCGCAAACTTTCCGCGAGAATGTGCAAAAATTTCGGGGGCCGCACGGTCTTTTGTGAAGGACCGCGCAGAGCGTAGGTACCTTCAGCTGAGAGAAAGTACTCCAACTCGGGTAATTAGAACATCGGTGACATCTCTGCCATGTAGATTGTTACCTTTCTCGGGGCCGAAACTGCTCAACAAGAGTCAGAGCGCTCGTGAAAATTTGGCCGGCGCTTGCTGAAAGGAATAGCTTGACGACCGCTTGCAGAAAATTCTGTATTGCTGCCCGCTGGCAGAACATACGACGGCAAAAGAAGTACCGCACGCTGGAGGTCTGGCCACGTTCCAAAATTCTGCTGAACGCCTGCAAGAAAACGCGAGTTTGCGGACCGGCTGTCCCCGGCGACTGACTGGGTAGAGGACCGTAAAGTTCACAAATGAGGGCCTCTGTGCTGACCAAGAAACAAAGCAGTAGGATTGTGAAAAGAAAGAATTTCATTGTTAACTTAATTTATAGTATAAATGCACCTCTTCAAATAAAGGCTATATTAAGATACGAAAAGGAAAAGTCCATATTTCTGTTTTACCCACCACATAATATCCTTTTTCAGCGTTGCATAAGCGGTTGCAAAATAGGGTTATGTTATGTTGACTGCAATGGCTTCTGCTGAGGGCTTACCGTGGCCTCGATGGGAATATTCGTGGAAGGCAAGCCCTACAACATTTGAAGCAAGAAATCGAGAGCTATGACCGACACGGACACAAGTTCCTTTCTTACACTTATATAGCCCTGTAACAGTCATATGCGAGTACTTCTATTGGTCGCTTATATGTAATCAGCTTTGAAAAAATAGATAAGGAAAAATCCCCGACGGTTACTGTAACAAAAAAAACATACTAATCCTTGAACGTTCGCAACTCGTGACTAATATGTGTCCGTTGCTTGTGACCAAAGGTGTCGAATGACAATTCTACGATGCTTTCGGAGCTTTCAGATGATTTTGCCGTAGAAGAAGTCCTTGTTTAATCACACAACAGTCATTAAATGACCCCAGCATTGCCATTAATCAAATTTTGCAGTGTTCAAAATCGAATGGTATTTCTATGAAAATGGTGCTCAAGATTACTTTTTTACCGAAAAATTAGATGCCAAAAAACTATGTTTTCCAGATAAAAGTATCGCCAATGCGAACACTTAGTTCGCTTAAGACTTGATGAATGAAGCCTGAAACTCGTTCCTCTCCAGAATTGGTTTTTCTTTAATAGCATGCTGCGAGTTTATGTCCAAACATGTAAATGCAAGCAACGCTATAATTATTCTGCATGATGCTTGTTTGGAAATCACACCAGAGGGGTAAAAAAATTTGGCTTTTTGCTCTACAAAAGCGAATATTAGTTTCCTTTTGTACTCATAGCTTTCATTTCTTTGAGGCCATTAAATTACGTGCGCTTATGTATGCTTCATGATTCGGAACTCCATTTTGCTCATCTTCATCTAAACATAATATCTGGTTATGGCAAACGTTTCTCCTTTCTTCAGCTAGATTTTTAGCCGATTATGTTTTCTGAAGTAAATCGCTGATTTGATGGCAATACTTTTATCCAGAGAAGCTCAGTGGTGCTTTTCAGTGACGCAAAAAATTAATTATCAGATCATCTGTTTAGTGTCATTGAGGATCATTTACAGCAAGCTCCTTAGCAATTGCTAATAGATTGCACCAAAAATTTGCTTTGATGACGCCTTAGTCATTTTTGCTTCTATATTGTACAGGACAAAATATTACATTTATATATACACATATATATACTCAGACAGTCGGCTTCCTTTCTGAGGCAAAGTATGGCCTTTTATGGCTCAAAACCCTCTTCGAAGTTTCCACCGTAACCCAGTAAGGAAGAAAGATGGATGATTCGCTCCATACTGCTAATCTAAGTTGAAGCCAGCTCTACAAAATGGTACCTGAAGCAAGGAAAAAGACTTCTTGGGAAAAGAGTTATTAACAATCAAACAGTGTATACATACTTTACGGACACTCTGTATATATAAAACTCAAAAATTGTCAGTTTGGAGGGTATGTGCGTTATATTAGGTCGTTCCGAAAGTAATGTCGCTTTTTTCGAATGAACGCCACTATTCGTGGAATCAACATTTTTAAAAGATTTTGAGAGCATTCGATGCAGCATTTCATCCTCTTTCTAGTGGCTACAATTTCACTGCATAATGTTTAATGAGCTCTCGAAAAATTACCAAAATCTGCGACTCATGCTTTTTGCCAGGGTCAAGTTCGGCTATTTTTCTAAATTTTTGTACCTAATCTCCGAAAAAGTACAAGTGGCAGGTAGATAGAGCAAACACTGTAGAACGCAGAGCAATTTTTTCTTTTCTTTAGCTTGCTTCTCAGAGTTTCTACAATCAATTTCATCAAATTCCATCAAACATCAAATTCCATCAAATTCCATATTTAGTCAAGTCAAACCTCACAGAACAACAACCGGCAAGCGACTCGGATGTCATTCGATGCAACTTTTTCTCCTCTTTCTAGCGGTTGTTTTTTGTTCCCGATTCATCAAGTTTTCCGTGGTAAAATCATCATAATTCGACTTTTCCAAGGTACCCCAAGATGTACACGAAATTTTCGAAAGTTGCTAAACCGAAGCGGTGAACGCTCGTTTGGTTTGTAAAATTGTTGCCAAACCATACACCATCTTTGTAAGTTTCAAAATCCGAAGATTTATTGGTGTTTGATGCATTTGTGTCTGAGGCGAGAATGCTAAAATTCGATAATTTCATCAAAAAATCTATATAAAAATTATGACGAGCTCTGGAAAGTAGAAAAAAGTTGTGCTATTTCCTGTATGGTTTTCTCCATCCATCCATTACTTGAGCTCCTTCTAAGGTTTATTATAAAATTTTGTGAAACTTGGCCATCTTAAAAAGCATAGGTCGCAGATTCTGACTCTTTTCTGGAAGCTCATTGACTGTATTGCAACGACTTTAAACCCTTAGAAAGAGAATGAAATGCTACATCAAATGCTTCCAAAATCTCTTACATATCTTTGTTCCACGAGATGTGGCATTCTTTGAAAAAAGCGACATTACTTTCGGAACGACCTAATAGAAACGCGCACCGTTCGAAAAGTCGAATATTCAAAAATCTCAACTTTCAAATATTATTCGAAAGTCGGATATTCGATGGTCATCAAATATTCGAATCATTCGATGAACATCGAATATTCGAATCACTCGATAACATCGAATATTTAAATATTCGATTACCGTCGAATGATGGAACTCCATAAGCATAGCACGTCACTGTAGTCGTTTCTTTCGAGCTACAACTTTCATTGGGGAGTGCATATGTTTTGTGGTCCTGGCGCAGTAGCTTGCACAGTAGTCGTGATGCGCCATTTCTACGGCAGTATGTAGCTGCTATCAATTTTTCGCTATCCAGGGACGCCAGATCTTGATGGTTTTCTCCAACAGCGTCTATCACTTTCTTCATGATATTCAGTGAGTAAACTTTGAAATTCAAACATAGACTTTGAACTTTTAGACCTACCGTAGCACGGCTTTATGACCTCAAACTGAAAAAGTGAAAAATGAGTATCATATTCGGAATCAGCGCACCGAATGACCCCCTGGACCAAGGTATCCTCGCGCCTGCTGAAAGTACAAGCAAAATTTACTCCGGAAAACTTTTTAGCTGCTCCTCTTCTCTTGTACACTATTTCTCTTTCTCTAAGCAAACTTAGAGTTATCTTTTCACGATAGATTGTGATATGCACCAGAGTTATCAAGCACAGCTGCGCATTTGGTGGCGCTGTTTCTTGTGCAGAACGATTTCGAGAATGTTTTCCTACTAGGAGTAAACTAGCGGTTACGGAGTCTCCCGCCATATCATGCTTTCTACATATGGTCCATCCAAGCACTTGTTGAGGGGTAAGAATGCTGCGAGTTGTTATGGGCTGTATCAGCCACCATTGGTCCCGAGCCAGTATGATTTGCGACGACGCACGGTCGCAGATGTGCCTTTACGCGAATCAGAGTTCGCACGGTCACGCCGCACCGTCGCTTTTGCTCAGAGAAAGAGAAATCGTGCACAAGAGAAGAGGAGCAGCTAAAAAGTTCTCCGGTGTGCATGTTGCTCGTACTTTCAGCAGGCGTGGGAGAAACCTTGGTCCAGGGGGTTATTCTTCGCGCTGATCACGAATATGGTACTCAATTTTGACTTTTTCAGTTTGGTGTCATAAAGCCGTGCTACGGTAGGTCTAAAAATTTGAAGTTTATGTTTAGGTTTCAAAGTTTACTCAATGACTCTCATGAAGAAAGTGATAGACATTGTTGGAGAAAACCATCGAAATCTGGCGTCCCTGGATAGCGAAAAATCGATAGCAGCTACATACTGCGGTAGAAAGCATCAAACTACTGTGCAGGCTACTGCGCCAGGACCACAAAACATATACACTCCCCAATGAAGGTTGTAGCTTGATAGAAACTACTACAGTGAGCTGCTATACTTATGGAGTTCCATCACTCGACGGTAATCGAATATTCGAATATTCGATGTTACCGAGTGATTCGAATATTCGATGTTAGTCGAATGATTCGAATATTTGATGACCATCGAATATTCGACTTTCGAAAAATATTTGAAAGTTGAGATTTTTGAATATTCGACTTTTCGAATCATTCATTCGAATAATTTATTCGAATGATCGAATAAATTATTCGAATAAATTATTCGAATAATTATTCGATTCGGCCCCAGGTATAATGGTAGGGCGAATTAATCGCATTGTTCCTGAAATGTTCGGTTGTTGGGTTGGTCTGTGAGCGGCCCTTGTTTGTCCTTTTTCATAAAACAGTTTGTATGCTGCTCTTAGGGTCATTTTTGTCAACACATCGGTTTGTAGGGATTCGTAGGGCATGCGGCTTCAGGCAGTTTTTTCGAAATATCCGTTTGTGGGCGTAGATACACTTTTTGATATTGGTTTATAGGGGATGATAGGGTAGTTAGAAAGGCAAATTCGGTCTATAAGCGGCGCGAGGACAGTTAAATCCTAATAAAGAATGATGGATATGTAATCGGTCTCGTAGGTCAGGTTTTGTTAGAATATAAGTGTGAGTGGCCAACAGAGTTTTTTTCAAGCAACGCTTTTTTGGGAGGGAAGGGGGAGGGAGGAGTAGCGCAGACACGCAGAATACCGATCTGTGAGCGGCACACTGGGTTGTCCTTTTTGAACATCGGTTTGTAGGCTGTTTTTAAAGCATTATTCGCAAAATATCCCAAAAACGTCCCCCAGGCCAGTGCCTTTTTTATAATATCAGTCCGGCCTATGGGATACTTTACCCTAGTTATGGTTCATAAGCTACCTGCAGGGCAGTACATCCTAATGGGCATAGGTCTGTATGCTACTTTTATTAGTTATGAGCTCGTAATTTGAGTGGCTATTATTTTGCA
Organism: Cylicocyclus nassatus; assembly: GCA_958299035.1. NCBI lineage: Eukaryota > Metazoa > Nematoda > Chromadorea > Rhabditida > Strongylidae > Cylicocyclus > Cylicocyclus nassatus. The sequence continues at coordinate 114,226 of CATQJL010000316.1, read as the reverse complement.
TTCAAATAAATTCGCCTTGACCAACTGTAAGCGGCCCTCAGGGTCGCTATCTTCCCATTATAAATACTAGTTATATCCGCTGTGGTATCTCATCAGCATTGCTCTCAAACATCTACTTCGGCTATATGTGATAACTATTCAAGTATACCATAAACATCAAAAAGTTTGTGATTCGGAATACGACGGTTTTTATAATTTGCAAGTTTCATGAATAGGAACGACGAGCGTTGAAGAGACAAGCTTTTTTCGGCCTTCAAAAATTAGAAAAAGGGCATAAAGTACTGCATTCATATCGTGAAGTTACGGCACAGAATGCACATGCACATCGCCTATCCACAATTTTTGTACTTGCATCTATGCATCTAAATGAGTTTACAGTTATCAGCGCTTACTGTCATTTGGAATTCGAAGTCATGTAGCTGACTATTGAAGTACAACCAATCAATGTGATTGGTGCTTTTAAAGTGGTGGCAAAGGGTTTCAGCACACAGTATTTTATATGTATTCATGTATATATGTAATATTTTGTCCTGTACAGTATAGAAGCAAAAATGACTAAGACGTCGTCGAAGCAAATTTTTGGTGCAATCTATTAGCAAATACTAAGGAGCTTGCTATAAATGATCCTCAATGACACTAAACAGATGATCTGATAATTAATTTTTGCGTCACTGAAAAGCACCACTGAGCTTCTCTGGATAAAAGTATTGCCATCAAATCAGCGATTTACTTCAGAAAACATAATCGGCTAAAAATCTAGCTGAAGAAAGGAGAAACGTTTGCCATAACCAGATATTATGTTTAGATGAAGATGAGCAAAATGGAGTTCCGAATCATGAAGCATACTTAAGCGCACGTAATTTAATGGCTTCAAAGAGATGAAAGCTATGAGTACAAAAGGAAACTAACATTCGCTTTTGTAAAGCAAAAAGCCAAATTTTTTTACCGCCTCTGGTGTGATTTCAAAACAAGCATCATGCAGAATAATTATAGCGTTGCTTGCATTTACATGTTTGGACATAAACACGCAGCATGCTATTAAAGAAAAACCAATTCTGGAGAGGAACGAGTTTCAGGCGTTCATTCATCAAGCCTTAAGCGAACTAAGTGTTTGCATTGGCGATACTTTTATCTGGAAAACATAGTTTTTTGGCATCTAATTTTTCGGTAAAAAAATAATCTTGAGCACCATTTTTATAGAAATACCATTCGATTTTGAACACTGCAAAATTTGATTAATGGCAATGCTGGGGTCATTTAATGATTGTTGTGTGATTAAACAAGGACTTCTTCTACGGCAAAATCATCTGAAAGCTCCGAAAGCATCGTAGAATTGTCATTCGACACCTTTGGTCACAAGCAACGGACACATATTAGTCACGAGTTGCGAACGTTCAAGGATTAGTATGTTTTTTTCCGTCACAGTAACCGTCGGGGATTTTTCCTTATCTATTTTTTCAAAGCTGATTACATATAAGCGACCAATAGAAGTACTCGCATATGACTGTTACAGGGCTATATAAGTGTAAGAAAGGAACTTGTGTCCGTGTCGGTCATAGCTCTCGATTTCTTGCTTCAAATGTTGTAGGGCTTGCCTTCCACGAATATTCCCATCGAGGCCACGGTAAGCCCTCAGCAGAAGCCATTGCAGTCAACATAACATAACCCTATTTTGCAACCGCTTATGCAACGCTGAAAAAGGATATTATGTGGTAGGTAAAACAGAAATATGGACTTTTCCTTTTCTGGTATCTTAATATAGCCTTTATTTGAAGAGGTGCATTTATACTATAAATTAACTTAACAATGAAATTCTTTCTTTTCACAATCCTACTGCTTTGTTTCTTGGTCAGCACAGAGGCCCTCATTTGTGAACTTTACGGTCCTCTACCCAGTCAGTCGCCGGGGACAGCCGGTCCGCAAACTCGCGTTTTCTTGCAGGCGTTCAGCAGAATTTTGGAACGTGGCCAGACCTCCAGCGTGCGGTACTTCTTTTGCCGTCGTATGTTCTGCCAGCGGGCAGCAATACAGAATTTTCTGCAAGCGGTCGTCAAGCTATTCCTTTCAGCAAGCGCCGGCCAAATTTTCACGAGCGCTCTGACTCTTGTTGAGCAGTTTCGGCCCCGAGAAAGGTAACAATCTACATGGCAGAGATGTCACCGATGTTCTAATTACCCGAGTTGGAGTACTTTCTCTCAGCTGAAGGTAGCTACGCTCTGTGCGGTCCTTCACAAAAGACCGTGCGGCTCTCAACAGTTTTGCATTTTCTCGCGGAAAGTCCGCGAGAATGCGGCCACTGCGCCGCAGTTAATCCATAGAGAAACTGCGATTGTTCTTCAAGCATTCGTCTTTAATTTCGCGAATTTTCTTCCAAATTTCTGCAAGCAGGCGGCAAAAAATCAACGAACTATTTTTCCGGTGCGCGCTTGCTCAAAATTCGCATGGCCGCCTGTCCCCGGCGGTTATCTGAGAGTGAGCAATGCAGCTTCGCTTCATGCAGAGTTGAGGTAAATACTTTGAGATCTTGCAGGTATAAAAGTCCTTGTATGCAGTGCAAGAAGTCTGACACTTAAGTGATCATTGGAGCGACTTCTTCTTCAAGTTTTCCTCCCCCTTTTGCTAGATTCCAAAAGAACAAACAAATTTTGGCTCTTGAGAACGGACTTTGATCAGATAGCCTGCGCAGTTGGTGTAAGGGGAAAACCGTTGAATCAAAGCGCCATAGGCGTAGTCGCTTCACAGAGGACTATTTGCTACCTCTGTCCCGGCACTGGTTCACATTTCTGGCAACCCTACAAATTCTATTCGTAATGTATACCTCAAGTGCTTTTGTGAAACGTATGATTATCTTTTTCAGAAGAGTTCAAATTTTCGGGAAAGCAAAAGTTTTGGAGCGTAAGAAACTACAGATTTCTTAAAATGGTGCTAACACATTTTCGGGCCAACCTAATATTTTAACCGAAGCGTTTATACCATGTACATCTCACTTCAAATGGTCTCTGCAACTCACGGTGTTTTCGTGTATTGAAGATACGGCAGACTTGGGTATCTTATGTGTGAGACAAATTCAATGGTGGAAATTTTACGTATCCGCATCTTGGAAATATTTGGCAACTGCAATGCAGAGGAAGTTATTAGTTGAAAATGTCAAATGCTCACAAATACTGAATCAGTTAGAGAATCTTTGATTTACTTTCGCATTTTTACGGCACACTTCAATCAACCTTGCTATCGTCCCCCGGTGTACGTTAAGCGGAGCATTTGCAGACATCTGAACCCGTTGGTGAACTTATTCACCCTCTACCGCAAGTTTTTCTTTGTAATCTCTCGCTACCAACTCTACCACGTATGACAACCGTTATACAACCGTTATATACCGTTCGGACCACATTCTGAAGTTTGGTGAATCACGGGATTGGCGCTCTCGCTTGTTTGGGCACTCGTTAATAATGGCTCGAACAGCGAGTTGGAGATTGTTAAATAAATCATCCAAGTGCATAAAATCACTGGAGCTTTATCGCATGGTGTACTATAAGATCCAGCTTGGAAGTGCATGACTAGCAAGATGTTTAGCGTACTGATTTCAAGGGATGCTACATTCACTGGAGACACAGTAAGTGTTTTTGCACAACTAGTCTTTGGATAAGGATGTGTTTGCCAAATTTGGACCTTTGAATATATTATAGTTTTTCCCATAGTCCGGCATCGCAGATAAGGAAGGTGGGTTTAAGTCAGGGCAAAACTTCTGTGCGCTGCTGCCAAGCCGCTCTTTTTATGGAGAAATCTCGACTGAAAAGATTATGATAATACGAGAAAGTCCCCAACCTTCGATTACTATCTGATCACTTCATTTTGTGCATAGGCATGACCAACCAAAATTGACAGAAGTTCGCTAAGGTCTGCTGTGGCTAAAAAAAAAACCAATCAATAGTCTACAGCTTTGCAGAGTTAAGAGCAGATATTGGCAATTGGGAACTTTTGGGTAGAACATGACCAAACGCAAGCTTTGTACACTCCTTTTCTGAAAAGGCAATTACCGATATTTTTTGTTTCAGAGAAGAAAGCTGATGAATTCACAGTTAAACAAGCGAGATAGTTGATGACAGAGTTGTACATATTGTGCACGACTTTTTGAGGTTTTATTTTTGACGTAATCTGCGACATTGCCTCTTACAAATGCCTGGGAATTACATAGCAGAGAAATCAAGATTATTGTAAACTCGTAATTCCCTTGCACTCAGAAGATTATTTATTTGGGTAGAGGACTATATAGCGAAGTGGGAGGATTTCGCGCGGAATGCAGCAGATACTCAGCCTGTGCATGTATTAATAAGGCGTATTTGTCGTAAATTCTGGCGGGATCTCCCATTTCTGGCGACATATAGTCCCATACCTCATTTGTTTCTCTGTCAAGTTATGCCAATGAAGTTTCGTCTGTTTGCCGTTTTATCAAACGTTCTATGTACCGCTTACTTCAAGTGCTTTTTCTAGAGATTACGTCAGTGGACAAGAATGAGAATTTTCAACCTTACCTTCTTGTTACTTACCATCTTAGTGGTATGTTGATCAAGCAAGACATCACTTAGTTTGCGATTTTACTCCTTAGAATGCTTACAGATTCTGGACGTTGGTGAATGCGGCAAATTCAAAGACATTCTGGGAAAAATCTTCGGAAAAATAGGAGAAACGCTCCTCAAGGTTCCGAAAGTTCTCGTAAAGGCTCCGGAAATCCTTAAACATGTGAACGAAGCGAAGGATATAATTAAAACAATCAAAGGATAATTGATATTTTGTGCTTGATTGCCGATAAACCTTGACATTGTGACTCATTTGTAATACTGTTTTTAAGCTGTCGACCAAGGTTGGTAGCAAGACTTTATTACGCGATAAGTCAACGTTTCGGCTGTTCGTCCACCTGACTTCGAGAACTGTCCGCCCTCTCAAAAGCCTTGTTTGGCAATAGATTCAGTTTAGCTTAGTGATGGAGTGGCAGAATAGATGTTGAAAGCCTGATTTCGGTCTTGTCAGACCGGCATATAGAGACCGAACAATCAGTACTGCGCTGCAGCTCTATGAGCGAGTATGATAGTCAGTGTCAACAATTAGTAAGTTCCATGTTCTCTCTTCTCTAAACCTTGGCATTCGGGAATGTGTTAGTAATTGCTATGTGATATTATTCCAGTGCCAGGTTTGTACGGTAGGATTCTTTATTGCCCTTACGTTTCGACAATTTCGTCTTCGTCGGAGGCCTGAAAGTAGAGTGTAGCGTTATATCTGCGAAACCAGACCGCCAAACGCCTCTCCGCACTGCCGAGTCTAGTCCCCGTCCCGCCCTTAGCGTACTGAGACATGTTGATCACAAAATGAACTTTTATCCACCCAAAAGACGAGCAAATGCGTTATCACCGTTAGGAAGGCATAGGATTGAGACGCACAATGGCTATCAATTTGACGTTAAATGCACTATCTTGTCATACGAGGCAGAGATTACAGTAAGAAAGACCGTCGAGGCAGCGTGGATTTCTCTCAGAAATCCTAGCATGAATAGCAGAAATGAATGCGATAACAACCGAACTCTTGCCTATCTTGACGATCTGTGAGCGATAGCCCTGCACCTACATAGGGCTGCATTTTTTCGCGGAAAGTCCGCGAGAATGCAGCCACTGCGCCGCAACTAGTTCATGAAAAGGCCGCGATTGTTTTCCGAGAATTAGTCTAAAATTTCGCCAACATTCCTCCATATATCTGCAAGCGGACCGCAATAAATCATCTAAGTATTTTTCCGGTCCCCGCTTGCCCATAAATCACACGGCTGCCTACCCCGACGAATATCTGAGAGTGAGCAATGCAGCTTCGCTTCATGCAGAGTTGAGGTAAATACTTTGAGATCTTGCAGGTATAAAAGTCCTTGTATGCAGTGCAAGAACTCTGACGCTTGAGTGATCATTGGAGCGACTTCTTCTTCACCTTTTCCTCCCCCTTTTGCTAGGTTCCAAAAGAACAAACAAGTTTGGGCTTTTGAGAACGGACTTTGATCAAATAGCCTGCGCAGTTGGTGTGAGGGGAAAATCGTTAAATCAAAGCGCCCTAGGCGTAATCGCTTCACAGAGGACTACTTGCTACCTTTGTCCCGGCCCTGGTTCAAATTTCTGGCAACCTTACAAATTCTATTCGTAATGTATACCTCAAACGCTTTTGTAAAACGTATGATTATCTTTTTCAGACGAGTTCAAATCTCCGGGAAAGCAAAAGCTTTGAAGCGTAAGAAGCTATAAATTTCTCAAAATGGTGCTAACACATTTTGGGGGCCAACCTAATATTCTAACCAAAGCGTTTATACCATGTACATCTCACTTCAGATGGTCTCTGCAACCCACGGTATTTTCGTGTATTGAAGATACGGCAGGCATGGGTATCATATGTGTGGGACAAATTCAATGGTAGAAATTTTACGCATCCGCATCTTGGAAATATTTAGCAACTGCAATACAGAGGAAGTCATTTTAATTGAAAACGTCAAATGCTCACAAATATTGAATCAGTTAGAGAATTTTTGACATCACTTGAATGATGAGACATTGTACCAGGCTTCCTCCGAGAAGGAATTTGCAAAACAGTATCGCCACTTGAACAGACTATGGACAGATACTGCAAGTAGGCTTACCAAAAAAGTTGATAACACATCTGCCCAAATGTCCTGTCCTTTAGTGCTCATAAAAACGCACAAGCTCAGTGCTAGTAATATACCTTTTTTGGACCCTGCAGAGTTCAAAATAAGGCCTATTGTGAGCAGTTGTAGAAATCCCAGTAATAGGATATCTTGGCTGCTGAACATGATCCTCATGCAATTGCTTCGATTTACTCCTGCTCACCTAACAAATACTAGGATGTTCCTTCAGCAATCACAACTGGTTTTGTGGTTTTTAGTATGAAAAGGAATTTGATAAATATTAATTAGGAATACAAAAAATTCAATTCCTTTTTGTTCATTTTCTACACTATCCGGTTTCGGGGTTTAAAACTATACCGGTAGTGCGGCTTCCTTGATGCCCCTCGTCAGTAGTTCCCAAGGAATCTTCAAGATTACCAAATCAAAATCTAAGATGAATTCTAAGACGGAAAATTGGCAAGTCACTTCGTTGTATACGAATGTTTTGAATGAAGCGGCCATGGAAGCGGTCTACGAGATACTGAACGAACACCATGGTTCCGCAAAAACTAGCTGCCTTGTCTTAACGAACAAGTGCAACTGCGTGATGGATCATACAAGACCAAGTGGTTTCGAAAACCAAGGAGCAAAAATGTATTAGTTCACTATCATCCTTGGAGCACAAAAAAGTCGATAATTTATAATATGTTTAAGACTCCGAGGCAGTTCCCTTCGATCAGAAACGCACTAGATCGTTGAATCTTGCCAGACAAGTTGACGCGACTCTAAGTTACGTGACATCTTTCAAGCACAATAGTTATTTTTCTAAAATTTTGTTCCTTAGTAACAAGCAGTAAACTAGTTCGATACTGATGATCTCTATTACGTAGAGGGGTGGAGCAAATTTTCTTTGAATAAATTTGAAATCAGCGTTTCGAGGTGGCCTTGCGGTATACTACAATACTTAGGTCCGAATATCGAATAGAAATTCGATCATTCGAATAAAACATTTGAATATATTCGTATTCAAAATTCGATATTCGGAGTATTTCCATATTCGATTATAATTCGAAAGCTCGAATGATCAAAAAACGGGGTTTCGAATAGATTTTATTCAAACTGCTTTATTCGAATGTTTATTCGAATTCGTATTCGAATGAAAATCCTATTCAGAAATCGACTTTGTTGCAGAGCCAAGTGCTGAGTATCAAGCTCACTTCGTCCGCTTTTTTTTTTCGCAAAATTCGGTGACGCATCTTTTACAAACGTTACGACCTTTGAACTCTATGGAAAGTCACATTCTTCCGACTGCTTGTGACAGTAAAAAAATCATATATGGATTTCAATTGATGCTTTTTCGATCAATGAGATTATACGCACTGCTATTGGCACCAAGTCAGCAAAGAAGCTACGAAATTCGAGCTCGTTTTCCGAGTTCGTATATTGAAAGTGTTTTGAATGCCTGTTCTTCTTGCATTGCTCATGCTTGCGATACGCAGTGCCCACACAAGTGAGCACTCTTTGCATAGGTTATATTGCACAACTGCCTCTATCCGTTACCTTAGAGAGTTTTTGCGAATAGGTGTATTTTGAGTAAAGAACATCGCCGCTGTAGTGGAGGAATAGACGGTTTAGATCGCCGTACGCTATTTGCCAGTTACGAGATGTCTTCAAATGCAGTCAGCTTACCACAAATGAGTAAGTGAGGGTGCTGATTATGGATAGAAATTTACCCTATCGAATTTCGATTTCTGGAGAACTTTGAGCTACGGGGCTGGGAGTTGGGAAAAAGGGGTAAGTGAGGGTGCTGATTATGTATAAAAATTTACTTTATCAACTTTATCGATTCTTGGAAAATCTTGAGCTACGAGGTTGGTTGGTATAGGGTGGGGGGGGGGGGGGTTAAGGATGCTGATTGAAACCAAAATCTATTTTATCGACTTCAGCGATTTTTGGAACATTTTGTGCTAGGAGTTGGTGTAGGGGATACGGGATAACAAATGAACTGGATCTCGACTTATACGATATCTCCAAGCATACGTATCGTACGAACTATACTAGGGGTCACAGTTTTAAGATTCGCATTGAAAACCCAGTCTTGCGTCGTATAAGCAATGCTTCATCTGCCGCTGCAGATACTCTGGAATTCTCTAGATCCTAACCGTTCGGGTACTCATCATCAACCAGTTCCACCCTCAGCTCATGGAATACTTGAGATCGCGTAATCTAATGATTTCTTAGTACGAAGTGAGATGGCTTTATCTTGAGACAGTATTTCCATTCTCTTTGTTTTTGATTTCGGATTCATGTTTGTTGTTTCTTTTTTTCATATTGTTGTTGGTTCTTTTTTCTTTTTACTTAGTGTATTTCGTGAAAAAAGAGTGTTCAGCTGATTAAGTGATGTGTGGCTAAAATAAAGAATAAATTAATAAGACCATATCAATTCACTATCGCTCTGCGCAACCTTGGAGCATGAAACTTTTCGTGACAGGCAACATGTTCAAGGGAGTAAAATTGGTTTCATCCAACGTTGAACAGCGCAATCCAACGTCGATGAACCTTGGCAAAGAGATTGCGTATTTTTGGCTAATCCGCAAAAGGTGCATTAACGCATACCTGTAAGCAAGAAGGCAGACCGATCGAAATGAAACAGACAACAAAAATACCGAATTGTGTATTCTTATCTGATTATTTTAGCAGAGCTATCAGAAAATCTTTGTTTTAAGCGGACCTCAATGATTCCGTCATAGTTATAATATCCCTACTTCTAATTTCAGAAAACAACTACGCCGCAATCAAGCGTTTGACAGAATGTGCACGATAGCCGATTGTATCATTTGAGCTCTGGAAAACCAGGCAACTGTATAGAATTAAGATTGGTGTATTTCATAACTTGCCAAAAATGAGGCGAGCAATACATAGAGACTGGCGACCCTTGTGCACAAGAATCAAAGGACATCTTGACGCCTTAAAAATGCTAACTGTTCGCACCTTTGGCTGCGTTCATACTGTTCCCAGACTTCGGGATCAGTATAAACGCAGCCTTTGGGTGCACTCGAAGGTTATGTCATGAGAACCATTACTTTCAAATAATTGTTACGATCTTGTTGCAGAAAACCGATTTAATAGCCCTCAAAACGTGGAAGCTTTTTGAATAACGTCTAAACCACCAAAAATGAAACGCAAAGGAAGGCATTGCCATAAACCTGTTCTATTAGGTCGTATCATAAGTTCGTAGAGTTTTCACTCTCGTCTCATTTTTTTGAGGGGCGGATGATTTGTGGCAAGACGTCTATATCATTGAGAAAAACTAATTATGCTCTTCAAATCCGAGGAAAAGCTGATACGCTTTGATTTTTCAGCTTCCAACGAAGGATTTTTCAAAGGGCAAAGAACATTTTCGGCACATGCTCATTTTTTCTTATAACAGAAGCACTTTGCGCAAGTTTTCTTGCCTGGACGATGGCGTTTTCTCGTCAATACGAGACAAAAAAGAATTGGAATGCATTGGAAAACAAAGAGTTTTCAGGTGTCCCCTGAACAAGACTTCTTGCAGGTTGCACAGGAGCTTCTGTCTTAAAAATTGCTAGGCAAGAAAAGGACGGTCGCTCGTAACGTACGCAACCCGACTGATAGTCTAAACGAATTCCTACTGTAGAAAAGGCCTTATAAACAACTTCAGCGAGCTTTTTTGCGCGACAGAACTTGGCCCCTTGCCGTGGCAACCGTCATCGTAGCTATCCGTCAAGACTTGACCGGGAGGTACATTAGTATCCTATGTACTTTTGAGATCTCGCTCTACCATATTATCATCTGTTCCAGTCTATCATAGCTCATCAAACGATGTCTGTTTTGTTTTCGAAGACGATCTCAGCGCTGATTAGACAACTTTCTTGGGACAAGACCAACTGAGTTTTGGAAAAACGGGAATGAAAATCTGATGGCATGGTGGCAGAAGTTTGCAGGCAGCAGCGGAACATAATTGTTGACTTTTGCCAAAATTCTGTCATTTCGTTGATTTATCAAAACTCTATAAACTTATAAAAGAACCTAATACTATCAAAACTATGTGGATTCTAATACGAGATCTTCTATGACCATATAAAAAGCATTGTTGACACTGACTTTATACTCACTCATAGAGCGGTTGCAGCACAGTACTGGTTGTTCGGTCTCTATATGCCGGTCTGACAAGACTGAAGTCAGGCCTTCAACATCTATTCTGCCACTACATCACTAAGCTAAACTGTATCTATTGCCAAACAGGGCTTTTGAGTGGGCAGTTCGCTGTAAACAAGCCTTTCGTTTATTTCGGATTCATTTTTGAATTCCCGCGCTTCAATGTGGATAGCAGATTGGAGCGGGATTTTGTTAGTTTTGCAGAGATTGAAATCTGGTAAGGCTGTGGAGTGCCTGGGGACTCTTCTCAGGATCAGGAGATAGAATTGGAGGGGAGGGTTGTTGGGGCGGGGGGAGGGGTGATGAAGACTGGAGGTATGTATGTGTCAGCGGCGTACCACTAATGCATATATATATATTTATAGGGGAGATATGTAAGGTAAAGAGCTTTATAGATTTTGCGTTGAAAAACGAAATTGGTGATGGTCTAACGATTACTTAATCCATTCACGACGACGCCTAATTTCGCTTGGCGGCGTTGTGGGCTGACGCGATTTTGCACAGAACTTTCGTGCTTATTTATTTTGTGGTTATTTACGAGATGTAGGGATGTTTTGTAAGCATTTGAGTGATTTTTTCTGGACGACAGAGTTTGCAGATCCGAAGCCCCATAGACTACTCCGGGTACAGAAATTCAAAAAAATTCTAGACCCGGAAAGGATTTGCCCGCATGAGATGGGGACCACGAGTGGTACTCATCCTCCCTGGAAGCAAGAGCGCGTGGGCCATCGGTGGTCCACATCGTCGTCAGTGGGTTGAAGAGTCAGTTGAAAGAATCCGAAGAGCGTTCAAAACGATTATAATCTGCTTTTGTATACTTGCTGTTCTTCTCCGAAAATGAAGAAAAGCATTAAAAAGTTCAAAAATTGAGCATAATATAAGATTCTGCATCGAATAATTCGGCAAATACTCGAGCATATCTTGAGAAAATTGCAGCCAAAGTGAAAAAGGGATGTTAAACTATCTAAAGTGTTCACTACTCTTTTACTTTTCAGTACTGAAGATGCATTAAAACTGATAAATTTAAGTACTGTTTTTACAAAGCAACAATTTAAGCACTAACCGCCAAACATTGGCTTTCGACTTTATTGGAAACTTCTTTATTATCTCGAAAATGTCCAGCTTTTCTCATGCACAACCATCTCAAGAGCGCTGAGATCTTAACGAGTAAGAGCCTGAAAGACATTAGTTGAAATAACACTATAATCTGAGCGAACAGCTAGGTACTTTGTGAGAATCTTCACTTTTAGACCGTAAAAAGCACTATTTCACATTGTTTTAGTTGCTCGAAAAAATGAGATGGAGCCTAAGCCAAGCAATTTACATCAGATCTTACTACTACCGCACAAAACTAATACCACAAAAAATTCACAGGTATTCTAGACAGGTGAGGAGTGGACTTTCAAAATGTTGATATGGTAATTAGTGCCGACTTCAAACAGGTTCAAGTCCAAGCACAATCACTGACAGGATTTGGGACAAACTAGGAGAAATATTCAAGAAAGACTCAGACAAGTGACGGCAGAACTTCTGCAGAACTTTTGGGAAAGTCCCCGGGTCACCCGCGAAAGTTCCGTACACGTGCTGTAAAAGTTTCCGAAGAATGCGAACCACAGCAGCGGAAGAAAACACCTTAGCGAAATTTGAACGTTGCTCCATTGACTGTAAAACTCACTCGCTATCCTCTGCACTAAGGATGACATGTTCAACAATATACTTTAATGTTGGAGACAACATCGCTAAAGACAACACATTTAAGCCCTGTGGAAGCACTAGCACCAAAACGCTGCGAAACCGCTGGCGTTTCTCGGAATCTCGGCATGTCAACATGCCATCCGCGGCGTTTTGTAAAAAGCCACGCAAAGCTTCCATCAACAGATCTAACTTGAAAATCCTGTGGAAGTTCCTTTTTCAACATTTCCACTTTTATAATGATAAACAAAATCCTGCGGAATCCTGTGAAGCAAATTTTGCTTCCCTTGCGAATGTTTCTGGTGAAAGCTCCTGAGGAGTTGATATGATAAAGCATTTCCCACCTTTTCCGTCGGTGTAAGCCTTGTCCATGGTTTATCTGCTTTACGATCATAATCGGAACCGTTTTATCTGCTACTGCGAAGAAGTGGGCTTACTCTGCTCTAATATGAGGTTAGTATCTTCAATAAGCACAATTCCAGCCACTACTTTACGGTAGTTATGTTCCCTATACTACTAACCTTTGTAACCTTCTCTCTCCGTGCATGAACGTATTCCACCTTTCACACTAGGTTGTCCCTATTTTCCCCTTCTTTTGAGTAGGGCAGGGCAACAATCTGATTAAGTTCGGGCACCATGAGCGAAGTGCTGTGTGCCAAGAAATCTCGTGCATTCCCAAATAAAGATGTCATAAGCAACTTACTGCAAATTTCTAAAGTAATCATGTGATATCGCAGGAATACACAGAAGGAAAATGTGAACATAGATTTCGTTGGGGTGAGATCGTAAGTTTAACTTGCGAAATTATGCTTACGCGAAAAAGTTAGACATTGTATTGGGCTGTTTTAAAAGTTCTACCCGTTTTTGATACCTTTTTTTGAACTGTCGATTTTGGAGGAGAAAACTTTTTTTCACAAACACTGCTTCTATCATTCAAAAGCTCTTTTCTTCTAGTTTTTCAGGCATATTTTTGTTTTCATAGATCTTTCTTCGCTGTGTGGTTGCGTACTTTGAAAAGACAGCAAAAAAAATGTTTTTTCACCTTTGCTCTATCGCCGTGAAATCTACAGCCAAAAAAAAAGTTCCTTTTGAAACATAAATAATGTTTGCTGGAGACTTGTGCTACGAAACGCTCATCGAGATATGATTTCAGAAAAATTTTGAACCTACAAATTTTCAGCTCAAACTAGCCTGTCGCTATGGCCCTTCAAGTCGCATAAAAATCATAAACATGTTGCGCGGAGCTTTCACTCTATAAAGCAAGATTAGAGCTATAACAACTGCTACTAGAAGAACGAAAAGATTTTCTGGTTTACCAAGGCGAACAAAATCAAAAATATCAAAAAAATCCATTTTTTGCTGCCTCAGAAAGAGCAAAATAAGTGAGTCCTTTCGGATTCTTTAGCACAAAATTTTTATGAAAGAGGTTGACAAAATCCAAAGTTAGCGGTACTCCTTAGTCGACTATGGGCTACATTGTGAGCAGAGCTTGTGCCCAGCTATATTCAAATCAAGTTATGCTTTTGCAAAGTGAAAGTTTCTACAAGGAGATGTTCCTTTGTTCCTTGAGACTTTCGCCTACAAAATCTCCTCCACTGTTTCTGCAATAATCTTGAAGATTGCACAGAATAGCCAAAGATTTGCAGATTGTGATACAGTTTATAGCAATTGCAAAGATTATTTCTGAGAAGAGTTACGGTGAATCAAAATCAAAGTTCGAAAACGGGTAGAACTTTTGAAACAACTCAACACATATACGCTTGCGAAGCACACTTACAAATGTCTCCTCTTTGTGCATGAATTTTAATTTTTGTACAGTAAAGCAGTTACTTCAGGATGGAAGTTGTTATATCAATTTTTCATCATGTCAGATTTCGTAGCATTGAAACGGAATAATTGGAAGTGGAGCTTCGATATTTAAGTGCATATTCTCGGTACAGTTTCTTCACTGATACTATAATCATAAGCGAGCAAGCGAAAAACTTCATCAGCAAAAAAAACAGAACTATGCTGCCACCAGTTTCATCTCTTGCTAGCGATCAATTCAATCCTAACAACAAGAATCAAAGGCCACAAGTACGGTAATCACATAAACTCATGGTTACATCCTGCAGAGGTAGGAGTTTTACCGTTTTCTGTCTCCTTGTCGCGTGTATGGTAAATCTTCAAGCAGAGGGGAAATCTAGCAGAAATTAGCGAAGCATTTGACAAATATTAGGTTGGTGCAAAAGTAAAGTAAGCGCGTTTTGCGAGTTCTCATTTTGAGGTGCTGTAACTTTCTTGAAAATCTACGTTTCTTGATGCGATAAGGACCTTAAAGGGCAGCAAATCTTTCGCAATATAGCGCACATCCTCCTATGGTCATATCACAGACGGCCAGAAAACTATCGATCGATAGGCAAAAAAGCTTTTGCTAAAACCTCGTTTTTGACTGATCATAACATCCTTCAAAATTTGTTAGTAAAAATGCTAAGTAGCCTATCTTGTAGCCGCAAGCCTTTATTACAAAATAAGATGAAAAGGGCTCAAACTAAGAAAATTTGTGAAAGGAGTAAAATTGAAGTCCAAAATCATCAGGTTTTCCCAACATTTTTTCGTAGGCCTCAAGGTCCGAAAACATTACTGCGTACTCAAGAGTTAAATGTTTTTGCAAAAACTGTCAACAGGAGGCCTACCCTTACGCTTATGGAAATGAGCAAAGTTTTAGCAATCGCCTTTCTTCATAAGAAAATTATGGGCCACAGAATGATCAAAGACTACCTACGTTGAGGTGCTGATATCTCAGTCTAAATAAGTCCAAAGAAAATGGCAAAGACTGAATAATGCATACAATTTCTGCTACATATAGTAACTGGAATTTTAAAAGAATGCCGCCGTTTGCATTTGATTTCTGGCCAAAAATGTTCATGCAATACAGGGTGCCCCAAAAGTAAGTACACACTTTCAATCGTTAACATCTCTCTTCCCATTGTGTCTTTTTCCGCCAATCAAGTACCATTCTGTAGAGGAGGCTTCAGCTTAGATGCACAATATCGAGCGAATCATCTTCTCTAAAGTTACCGAGGTAAACCGTAATAACCGAATTCCCAGTATTAGTCTGAAATGTGATTACACTGTCAAAAGAAGCTGAAAACTCATAAAAAGTTGTGTAGTGGAATAAGCATGCGCAAAAATCTTAGTACACGATTTTTCAGATTTTTTGGAAAAAAAATTTGTAAGATGGCATATTTCACAATGGTTTCCACGTGCTGGAAGTTCTTACCGTAATCCTACAGTAGCGAAGAGAGATTGGTGATTCGGCCGATACTGTAAATCTAAGTTGAAGCCTCCTCTACACAATGACACTTGATTGGCCAAAAAGACCCATCGTGAAGCGAGATATTGACGATTGAAAAGTGTGTACTTACTTTTGGGACACCCTGTATTCTGGTTTTGAGTGCGGTTGTGTGAAGCTCTGCATATTTTTAAGGAGTGAGGCTAAAGTTTGTTTCAATCACCATTGGATAAATCATGGAAAGAGCTTTTCAAAAGCGTGTTAAGTTTTTTACAAAGAAGGAAGTTTGATGGGAAAAAGTTGTTGAAACCGGGGCCAAAAAAACACGCATTACTTTTGCACCAACTTAATAGAAGGCTGTTCCGACCGTCAACCGAATGATGTGAGGGTGAAACATCTGTGTACCCGCAGAAGTTTGTCATGAGGTTGCATACACACTTCTGCCTTAAACAACAGTTTGAAACCATTTTGTCCTTGAAAATCCAGTAAATCGCGCAAAGATTCAAGGAAACTTTGGCAATCCAGTGTGCATATCATTCTTGAATATTATAATTATCATTTTCAGTATTTTCAAGATTCATAAACGCTTTTCGACGTGTAATCAGCAGTTGGAATATCCTAAAAATTACAGCCTGTTTGGACCTCTCGTCCTGTAGAACAGACAAATGAGTGAGTCACCAAAAATCTTTAATGATTTTCAAGCCTTTGAGAAAGCAACGTGCAATTCCGCTCATAATTCGTCAAAAAAGTCGCCGGGCTATGGCGCACTCCGCCGGAGTGCGTTGCAGTGCGCCGGAGTGCGGCAGAGTGCGCCACACTCCACTAGAGTCTGCCGAAGAGCAGCGGAGTGCGCCGCACATCACTGGAGTCCGTCAGAATCCGCGTCGCATCGCCATATCCCGCTTCAGAATGTACGAATTCTGAATCCAAGGACACTATTCGATTTAGCTCGGCGAGACGCATCATCTAGTATATAGGGGTGCCAAAATCTAGCAGGGTATGATAGATATACGCTAGACAGTAATTTTTCGCTCAATTTTGACGACTTTTGTTTGGTTGGATTGTTCAGTTGGTGATAACAGTATCGCCGATGCACTCACGGTGGAACTTCGACGAAATTTGCAATCTTTACATTTTGGGCAAAATTCGTGAGGACGTGTTTTCGTAGGCTCGTCACTCGGCGATTTTCAAAGGCTGGAACCTAAGTTATGCACCATTCGATAGCACATTCTCTAGTAACTTTGACTCAGAAAAGCAAGCAGGCAAGTCTTCTGACAGGTACGCGAGAAGTGTGGCAAAGTTACTCACTTTCGCAATTCAGTTACAATTACCTCACCGTATCTCTCCAAAAAGACCCTGTAATCCTCAAAGACCACGTTTTTCGTAAAGAGCGTGTTCGAAAACCTCTATAAGCGAAGTTTCCTTACAATTCAAGAGCATCAACATTTTGACCAAAATCCATCGGCGAGCTTCTGGAGCGTAAAACGAGAAAAAATGGAATAACCCGAACATGTCAAAAAACTTGCTCATAGAGGTTATCCGACCTGCTGATTTCGAAACTCACATTTGCTTAGCAAGATAGCTTCGTATTCTAGGGCTATGGCGAGCAGAATTTGGGGCAACAAGATTTCTCCGCAATTCACCAGCCCTTCTATTTCCTTTAAAAAGAAGACTGCAGCTACTATTTAGCGCATCATAATCTACGGAAAGATTACTATCGAATGGTCTTTGCTGGAATTTACTGGGGACAATGCTCGCTGCTTTACACCTTCGCGAAGAGACGTCGGCAGAAAGATTCAAGAATACTGAAATCGAAATATCAAGGACATGCTGTATATCAAAAGATTCGTCTTGATGAGCTGAGCACAGCACTGGTTTCGGATTCAAAACATACTTATTTCGAAGGAAGCTATGGCGAGTAGAATTTAAAAACGCGTGATTTTTCCAGAATTCACCAGCGCTTCTATCTTTTTTAGAGATTAGTCTGCGGCTACTGCTTAACGCACGATAACCTACAAGAGCAGTGCTACCGAATATAGCATAATGGAATCTTTTATCTTACACGCTGCGTTACATTTTTGCAAATGGACCTCCACAGAAAAATTCGAGAAAACTGGAAAAGGAATATCGAGGGCATGCAGTATATCAAAAAATTTGCCTTGACGATCTGAACACAATGCTGTTTCCTGATTCAGAATATATTCATTCCGAAGGAAGTTATGGTACTGTGTATATTGCGTGATATCCGTTATTTCGCGCATTTCTGGAGTGTCGCGGAATTTCCAGAATGCCGCGGATTTTAGCTTAAATCCCGAAATTCCGCGAGGTTCACGGAGATTTTGCACATTTTGTGAGCGGTATTGTAATCTTGAGAAGACTTTAAAACAAATTCGATCAGAGTGACTCTTACCATATACTCGTACGGCAGTGGTGTACCCAGGATCGTCTCGGGGGGGGGGGGGGGGCGGCGACAAAAATTTTTTTCTAATGAAGGTGCGTGGCGCCAGACACGCACTCCAAAAAATTTTTGGTATGTTTCCCAAAATTTTTCTGGGCCCCTGACCCCAGATTTCTAGAAAAAGGGGGCGTCGCGGTAGCCACGCCCCCGAAACAATTTTTTACAAGGCTAATTTAAATTTTTAAAAATTTTAAAGATTATTTTAATTATAAGTAAAAACAAGTCCTTTGCACATTTTTATAACACATTTAAGTAAATTTCAAAAATTTCGCGACCCATTTTCGGGGGGGGGGGGGGCCGCCCCTCCCCTCGGTACGCCACTGTCCTACGGTATACTTTCCATGTGTCATCAGCGACAAATCAATGGCGATACTGTTATCAGCCAAATGAACAATCCAACCAAACAAAAGTCGTCAAAATTGAGCGAAAAATTACTGTCTAACGTATATCTATCATACCCTGCTCGATTTTGGCGCCCCTATATACAGGGTGCGCCAGAGTTATTTGCGCGTGTATTCTGCAACGCAAAAATCGTGCAAGACGAGATCAGCAATAGGCAAAAGTGTTATTTTGAACAATGATGTTTCGTAACCGACTCTCAAGTCGGTTGGCTCCCGGCCAAGGGGGGCGGAGCCAACTCGCCTTGAGCAAAACAAGGGATGACTGGTCATCCAGGCTTTTGACGCGTATGGAGCGGTCGTCTCTGTCGAAATATTTCTTCATCTGTTGATTCCAGCTGTTGACGTCAACATCCACCCATAGAATACCTATCTTCTCACTTTTCACTAAGGCGTATCAGCCATGATGAATACTTAATCAGTCCTGCATTAGGTCTATAGGAACAGCACATGGATCATGTCAAGTCTGTCAAGCATCGCCTTCGCCTAGGTGGTTTCCCGTTTTAGCAATCATTCGATTACTTAAAATGCATGTTACACAGTTGGTTTCGAGTTTAACAGGGCAGCATAGGAATAAGCCCGTGATCATAAGCAGCTCCTAGCTGGCTCCCAAACTATTCAAGGGCCAGATGTCTTGAACGCCACAGTCGCGTGACTTTCGAGCCTACCCAATTGTCTACCACATTCGCAAGGATTTGGTCAGATCAACCCAGGTTTTGAAACCGATTTTGTCACGATATACTCATTGGCTCACGAGCCCCTAAACACGAAGAAATACATCCCAGAGAAGTCTGCTCTTGAGCCCACTATTTGAACACGAACTCAGATAACTGCCGGGGGCAGGCGGCCATGCGAATTTTGAGCAAGCGCGCACCGGAAAAATAGTTCGTTGATTTTTTGCGGCCCGCTTGCAGAAATTTGGAAGAAAGTTGGCAAAATTAAAGACGAATGCTTGAAGAACAATCGCGGTTTCTTTATGGATTAGCTGCGGCGCAGTGGCCGCATTCTCGCGGACTTTCCGCGAGAATATGCAAAAATTTCGAGGGCCGCACGTTCCTTTGTGGAGGACCGCGCAACCCCCAGGTACTTTCCGCTGAGAGAAAGTACCTCAAACTTGAGTAATTAAACCAACGGTGACACCTCTGCCACACAGAGTCTTACCTGCGCTCGACGTACGCCCGAAAATACCTAAAAAGAGTCCGAGCGCTTGCTGAAAGTTTGGCCAGCGCTCGCTGGAAGATATTATTTGACGAGCGCTCGCAGAAAACTCTGTATTGCTGCCCGCTGGCAGAACGCGGAAGTACCGCCCGCTGAAGGTTTGGCCACGCCCCAAAATTCTGCTGACCGCCTGCAGAAAAGCGCGAGTTTGCGGACCGCCTGCCCCCGGCGATTATCTGAGAAGAAGCCACATCACGGAAAGTTTCACTGGCTCTCGAGCCCACCATTCAGTCTCGACTGTTTTTATCAGTACGCAAGTTTCGCTGGCTCTCCAGCCCAATGATTTGGTCATGACCAAGTCTGCCAGTAGACGCAAAGCTTGTTCGACGTTTCACCCCATGTGCTAGTTGTTCGGCAGTAGGGTTTTTGGCTGACGGGCTCAACCGCTTGATCACGACCAAATCCTAATTCAAAAGGTTTCGATTAGCATTCAGGTTGAACCATCTGCTCAACACGGAGTTTAAATGCAAATTCAGTTGGCTTCTGAGCATTAATTTATGGTTAAGACCAATTTGTTAAAACGCGCGGTTTGGCTTTTGTGCCTAACCATTTGTTGTTAACCGAATTCTCATATATATCATGCGTAGCCGGCTCAAGAGCCCAAACGTCTGACCATGACCAGACGCTATTGGTTCATGAGCCATCATACTCGCTGGGATCTGTGGTTGGTAGCCACCCTTCATACCTCCCATACTGCAAAAAGGACTTTTCACGGCCACCACGTCTTACACCAAGATTGAGCTGACCAAATCTGTTTAGCTTGGCTGATGGCAGTTCTTGCCTCGGCAATGTGTCTCGCTCGTTATTGCTAATATGTAAATGCCAACTGTCTCTCCAAGAGTCCTTAGCTGAATGGATATACGCGGGCTTTGCTCTCGACTACTGCAGTGTAACGGAGCAGATGGATAGAGCAATAATTATTTCATCGTTCTGCCACCAACGAACCTTGCGAGGAGTACAATCTGAAACCCCATCCACTTCCAGCCTCGCAATCACTTTTTTCCCGCAGGCTAGCAATGCTCGTTCTCTCTGGATGCAAAGTGTAGAATTTGTGAGGTAGTCCGCTCAATTTTACAGCTTCTAGAATAAACCATGGTGCAACATTCTACTCACAAGCTCCCAGATGAAAAGAATGTCTCATCCGTGCACGCAAGGCGGAAGGAAGTAAACAGGGGTAATGGACTTTCATCCTAGCACATTCGCAATTGAGGTGAACTCGGGTGAGGAGCTAAATTAGCGTATGGCTTCCATCTCGAATTCGAAGCTCAGCTTCGTACTAGTTTCAAGTGGAACTCTACTCGACTTCACGGAAAACAATGTTGTTTAATGCGGCTTCAAGTAGTAGTGGATTGGCACAGTACCCTCAGATAGTACTTAGCCGGAATGTCAAGTTCTCTTATCAGGCATGATATATACTCCCACCGTTGCCTGTGTTGTCATGGACATTGGATCTCAATACCGCACCAGTCCCCAGGCTTTGCTTTTCCACAGCCCCTGTGTTATACAATCAATTGTTCAAAATGGTATTTATACCAGAGTGTAACGGAGGTATAAGTGTTATTTTGAACAATGATTTTCGTAACCGACTCTCAAGTCGGTTGGCTCCCGGCCAAGGGGGGCGGAGCCAACTCGCCTTGAGCAAAACAAGGGATGACTGGTCATCCAGGCTTTTGACGCGTATGGAGCGGTCCGCCCGCCCACCCCTGGAACACGGGTGACACTCACTTGGATGAAATACGCCAATATGGTTTACATATCTACATCAAACTTAGCATATAAATGCTGCAACATAGCCTATGACATCGTCCCAGCCTTACGAGCGTGTATAATTTTCCGGTGTCTTCTCTTGATAGCCGGTTGGCTGAAGTATCTGGACGGGAAGATGAAGAACCTCCCCAAACTTGTGCAGTGCAGCACCATTATCTTGTCTAGTTATTTAGCTGTCGGCTTGGGATATTCTGAGTCTAGCAAGCTCGCTCGGACTCTATCCTTTAGCTAGAACTTTTTATAATGTACGGCACAACACCCTTTCTCTTCAACCTTGTAAGATAAAAGTACTATCTAGCCGATCCTGGCTTTTCATGGTGTCATAATGTCGAAGAGCAATATTTGGGCTCTCTGTTGTATCCCGCTTATGGAGGAGCACCGCAGTGTTCGGCCACCACAGTCCTTTTTCGTGTCTTTCAACTTCATGAGGATTCTTGTCGACTAGAGTAGCTTATTTCTTCTCGAGTTTAGCTGATCGCAAGGCGTTTCACTTTTGTAGCGCACGGCTAGTTTGGTAAGCACCTCTATGTCTGATTTTGGTAAGTTCTCAGACTAGGTATGTAGCAGGCCCATCTTGGATAGAATCTTACCAGTCTTCACTGCCTTGTTTTCTTCGCTATTAGATCCCATTTGCCCAGCTTGTTGCCCAAATCATATACGCTAATTCAATTTTTGATTTATAGGCGCTTTTCTGTTCCTCTGCTTAAGATCCAGTTACGATGCCCAAACGGCTGAAGATACGGGCCCAGACCGAATGGCTTCGAGGATCCTTGCTACCGAGACAGTCATTCGTTATCTTTGCTGTCACCGAACGTTCCCCCCAATTTCGTGTAAATGAACTTCATTCCACGATACCGTACGTTGCCCTCAGTTCAGATTATATCTTTCCTCATGGTCTGCATTCGGTAGATATTCATGTCGCTTAGCGCTCATATCGCAACGAAACTTGTCTCGTGGTTTTTCAAAAGTAATCATGCATCCGCGGTTAATATATCTTTGATGCCCCATGGTGGGCTAGCTAATGAGTCTCTCATATAGAAGCAAAGTGACATTGTTTTGTGGTGTGCTTGAGATGTCAGAATCTTCGTTGAATGGTGCTTGTATTAGTGCAGGATGATCGTCTAC
The DNA here is from genome assembly GCA_958299035.1 of Cylicocyclus nassatus. Taxonomy (NCBI): domain Eukaryota; kingdom Metazoa; phylum Nematoda; class Chromadorea; order Rhabditida; family Strongylidae; genus Cylicocyclus; species Cylicocyclus nassatus. The sequence continues at coordinate 91,466 of CATQJL010000316.1, read as the reverse complement.
AATTGGTACTTCATCTATCATCGTAAATCTTTCCTCGTAACTCATTCACGAATGTATACCCGCTCCGGTCGTGCCAAATAAACCTGCGTATCCACAGCTCCTGTGTCATACAATCAATTGTTCAAAATGGTATTTATACCAGAGTGTAACGGAATTATAAAGCTATTTTGTTTCAGTAAAGTTTTATCATTAAGGCCCGTATGCACGTACGTCCCCGCTGGGGAGGGGAGGGGAGCTGCATCCCCAGGAGAACGATCCCCTTCGCCGAACCCCGCCATGACAGAGGGGAGGGGAGCGATCCCCTCCCCTGCACTTAAGCGGGGATGGTGTGAATGGTTTCAGAGGTATTGATCGAGCGAACCCCAGTGCATACGGGGTTCGAATGGGGGAGGGGATCCCTTCCCTTCCCCCACTCGAACCCCGTATGCGCGAATTCAACTCAATAACGCGGGGGAGGGGATCGACATCCCCTGCAACGAAGTAGGGGTTCGATGGTGTAGATCATGCCAGAGACGCGGATATTCTGGTTCTGCTCACTCATTACCAAGCATCATTTCGTTCATTTTGATGGAGGATTTTCTTTGAAAGCCGGGTTCTTCTCTCAGCGACCTGTGGCTTGCAATTTGTCTTTCTTTTCTATATTCGCCTCTTGAGAAGAAATCCGAGCAATAATAGCTGCCAATTTCGAATATTTGTAGGAGTTCTTGATCATTCAGAAAATTTGCGCATTTTTCATATAGCATAATAATTTTAACTATATAAGCTGAGTAAACACATTGTAACTTTCATATTTCATGACATGTTGCCATTATCTTGTTATTTTAACATAAGCTGCCTCGAAAAAATCTAGAAAGTAGCATATTTGCCTATTTCTGAGTAGAAATCCCCTGGGGAGTGATCCCCGCCCCAGCGTTCCCCTTGTGCATAGCAGGGATGGCTGCTGGGGATCATTCCCCTGGGATAAAGGACTATATGCAGCTGATAGCTACAGCGTTTATGGAGAGCTGGCACAATTTGCAGCTTCTGTTATGTGTTAAAATACTGCTTCGAGCGTCCGCGCAGCACCCCCACCCCCTTTTCGGCAGCATAACGTCTTCTACCCATTCCCTTGCAGAGATACATCAACTTCTATGGTTCAACATTTTTACGCTGAAATAGGGCAGCATGAGCGAAAGTGGGCAGCATCCGAGAAAGCAGGAACATAATGGAAGTAGAAAAAAACATTTCTAGTGCCCCGAGCGCAGTCACTGCATACGCGCATTCCGCAACCCTAAATTATTGAAAGTGAGGAGATGGAGATGAGTTGCAGTCAAAATATGGAATAAGAAAGAGTTTTTCATAGAAAGTTTGAAAGCAAGGTGATTTCCCCGCTTGATCCCCTCTTGTGCATAAGGGGGTTCACTTCCCCTCCCCACAGGGGATCCCTTGTCCGATATTGTTTGTGCATACGGGGGTTCGCGCGGGGAGGGGAGGGGATCCCCAGCGGGGATCATTTCAATGGTTAAGCGCACATCCCCTCCCCGCGGGGATGTACGTGCATACGGGCCTAAGAGGCTATAGCATGAGTTGGAATTTTCAAGTGCTTAAGAAAAATCACAAAATATCTTACTGATTAAGTTGCGCGCAACACGCAGGTAACTTTTCAGAAAATCTTCTGCTTCTTCATAGGAAAATGCTCCTGTGATGCAAAAAACACGCCCATAAAAGAGCAAGATTTCGGCTGCAACATACTGTAAGCGCAAAATCTAGGATTGTCTGACAAGAAAATTATCGACATTTAAACAAAGTCATGCGTTTGCTACATGCTCAAAAACTGCACATTTTAGGGGTGCGAATGAGCGAAAGAAAGGCAGAAATTGACTTCAAATGAGGTTGGGGTTCAATTTCATTAGTGGAAAAGAAATGAATATTTATCTAAAAGCTTTGTGGAAGCACAATAGCATTAAACCGGTGACAGGCACGTTTCTATAGCTTACAAATGTGATTTGAAAAGAAAACGGCCACTGACACGCGGGTGGCATTTGCGTACTTTTTGTTGCCATTTTTGGAAGAGTAATTGTTGGCGAACGCAAGTACCACGATTCAATAGCGCAAAGCCTCCTCTACACTGTGGACATAAAATCCCTTGAAAATGTCTCAAGAATCTCCAGTTACGGAATGAATTATAACTACCAAAAAATTAGGTTTTTGCGCCTTCCAAAAGTATTAGTACGACAACTTCATTATTTGCACGAAGGTATGCCAATCACCTTGGGCTCATAAAGCGTTATTTTGTAGGAGATGATTGCAGCATTTTACCAAATAGATTTTAAAATCAAAACTATGAGTAGTTTCTTTGCAGCACTGCAAAGGTGACGCAAATATTTTTGGCGCACTCTGTACGAGATGATGCGTCTCGCCGAGCTGAATCGAATGATGTTCTTGGATTCAGAATTCGTCCATTCTGACGCGAGATATGGCGATGCGACGCGGATTCTGACGGACTCTAGTGATGTGCGGCACTCCGCTGCTCTGCGGCAGACTCTAGTGGAGTGTGGCGCACTCTGCCGCACTCTGGCGCACTGCAACGCACTCCGGCGGAGTGCACCACAGTCCGGCGACTTTTTTGACGAATTATGAGCGGTATTATTCTAGTATGAAAATCGTTATTCGTGATGGTACTCAGTGATTAACTACTTTCTTGATAAAAACAACCCAAGGTAATCTTAACTCAACACCTACTCACAAGTACCTTGGGATGAATGTAGCTATTTTCAGGCTCGAGCAAGAGATGTGGCACAGAACGCTTGAGATGACCCTCCCCCGCGATATCGTTCACCTACCTTAAGTGATATAAACGCTCTACCAAGCTCATGTCAAGTAACCATGTGGCGTTAGCAAATTCTGAGGGCTTTCGATATCGGGCCACGCAAGTAAAAGGCCAATCAGTCATGGTTAACTATATCTCAAAAGTATATTAGTCACCTCTTATTGCACTCGATACAAAGCCCTATTCTCTATTCACTCATATGATGAATCCTGCTTCAACTCACCATCAAACTATGAAATTAATAGCCTGCCAGAGTCTCATTTGTCCCGTTTTAAGCTTATTGTGTTTCTAGCATCTATCGCATAAACAAAAGAAGACAAATTCAGCAGTAGTCACTGTAACAAAACCCACTAGTTCTTGGCGATCGAAGTACACAAAGCTGTGGCTGCCACACCTTCTTAGGGCTGTAAGGCTGCCATTTTCTAATAATTTACCTTTAAAGCTTCGAATGCGTGTCGCTGCTACTGCTAGAGCTTTGTCTCTACAAAGCACTTTAAATATAGTCTTTTTTCTTTACCTATGCAAGTGGAAAATCCTGCGAAAATGTTGATCTACGGTAACAAGCTAAGTCTGCACTACTACGTGAATAGCGAGGGAAGGAGGAGAGAATGAATGTATTCGATAGCCTAAACCTCCTCTCTTTCACGAAAGTATTTTGAGCCTGAGTGGTCTGTTCTAGTCTAACAAGGGAAGCATGTTTTGTCGAAGTGGCCTTTCCAAATGAGACCCATGCTGTTTCAAAGAGCTTTAATGGGTGATTCCAAATCTGCCAAGCGCTCTGGACGCCCAGTTATGGGCTCTTTTAAGGCTAAAAAATTAGCAAAACTAACCGAAATTGCCCAAATTGGCACAAATGGCCCAGTATCAAGTATCAGAGCCGTTTATACAACGGATAAATTTTAATATGTTAATGCTTAATATTGCTTTATCTAAGCGCTGGAAAGATTGTAACAATCAATTTTACCCAAATTCTGCATTCGTTTTTCGTTCCAATAAACGGCCATAACTCGGCGTCCAGAGGCGTTTGGCAGATTTGGAATCATCTTGCAATACTCTCCAAAGCAGTGTGGGTCACATCTGAAAAGGCCGCTTCGACTAAGGGAGCCTCCAGACCGCGCCGGAGCCGCACCGGTTGTCGCTTTTACAGTCAGTAGCTGCTTTCGCGCCGGTTGCCGCTATTGCAGCTGAAGCGCATTGCGTCAGATTTTGTCCTTGGAGCGTCGCGTGAGTCTATTGGCACTGAATACTAGGCTTTTCGATTCTGTTGCCACCACTCTTTTGTTTCCAAGGTCTTCTTTCCGTAGGTAATTCATTGGAGGTTCTACGATGCTGGAGTAATCGACTCATTGTCGAATATTCAATCTACCTCCCGCTGTAGAGTTGTTCTTTAGGCAAAAAAAGTGATGAACGGCGTTTTGTCTTTCACTCGTTTCTAGGCTATTCTTTTATGGTAGTTGATCGATTTCTTAAAACAAACTTTAATCAAATTTGTCTTTAGTTTTGAAGCTACGCTGCTTCTATTTAAAGACATCGGGTTGCGACTTTCCCTGAATATAAGTGTGAACTTGTTGGAACTTCACGCAGCATTGTTTTCGTACTGTCTCGTTAACTTTACCATTGAAACCAGGGAAAGCCGAAACCCGCCTCCATACAAATCTTGAGCTCATAAATCTTTGCGAAACGCTACTTTTTTGCACAGCTTTCGTTTTGCTGATATTGCTCTGCTGTGCAGGCAAGGTTTCTCGATGTCTTTTCCGATTTGAGCTTTATGCTGAGTGGACGATATCGTCGCAAAACGCTGTTTTTTGCACTTTCCAATTTCAAAGCTACTCTACTATACTGCTTGAAGGTACACTTACTGATATAAGTTTCGTTTATCTACTCAAGGTTAGCTATTTTGCTATGCTAAAGTAAACGGTATATACCTTGAATGGAGAAGTGAGGCACCAAGTGACTCCGCTTTGGAATAGATCGTTAGTCAGCGTAGTGAAGTACTGAAAGCAAAAATAGTACAGAGAAGTTGAGTACTGCAGCTAGATCGCTGCTACGGCACAATGGAACAGCTTCAAAAACAAAGAAATTACATTCGCATTTTGCTTATCCAGCATAGTAAACCAGTTTCAAAACGAGAAAGACGTCGAAAGTGCCTTGCCTTGCAATAACTCTACAGCATTACTACTGCGGGATTTAGACTGAAAGGGTTTCACTCGACAATGAATCGATTTTTCCAGCATCATAGACGACCGAAAAAAAGGGATCTAGATCAAATGAACCATATCTGCAATGAATTACTACAGCAAAGAAGAGAACTTTGTGAAACAAAAGAGTGATGACAAAGGAATCAAAAAGCCTAGCATCTAGCGCCAATAGGCTCCCGCTACGCTCCAAGGACAAAATCTGACATAGTGAGCTTCAGCTGCAATAGCGGCAACCGGCGCGAAAGCAGCTACCGGCTGCAAAAGCGACAATCGGCGCGGTCTGGAGGCTCCCTAAACACGCTTCCCTTGTGAGATAAGCGAAAGATGGGACAAACGAGATTTTGGCGCTCTTTGTTCCATAGTTTGAAATTTGTGAGTGGGATTCCTGTGAGTAAAGAAATAGTAGTTGTCTGTAGTAAGTGCAAAAAAAGTAGTTCTCACCTTTGAAATAAAGTTGACATGTAGCGCATCAGCTGGGGATGTTGATGCGGAGGGCGTCTGGCGTGGAGCAGAAGAATAGAAATAAAAAAACTTTATCCGGACAAGGCCGGAACAGAACAATAACAATAAGAACAATAACAACCTAGCCGGCGCCTTTTATAGCCGCGCGGGTACAAAGTACAGCATGATCTACAATAAAACAATAATCGTTAACAACACAAACCTACGCAACTCTAACAAATATCTTTTATTTCTCATAGCTATTCTATATTTCCCTCACATGCCTCCTCGACGACTAGAGTCGTCCCGACGATGCCCATGCTTGTGATGCGAGTGTGCGGATGAATGGCGGCTGTGCGACTTACGGTGGCGGCTAGGAGAGTTCGACCTTCGGTTCGGGGCCTGGGATGGGTCTTGAAACGTTATCGGTGCTCGATGACGCTTTCTCTGCGGATCGGCAATCACCCAGAAATTGGGCATATACTCTTCCTTGCGGCGCCGCGCCTTCAGTATCTTCTCTCGTCTTCGTTGCTCGCGTAGCTCTGGTGTTGCAGGCTCAAATTTCGGCAGCCTGATGAGATCATTCACGGTAATCCTGACTTTCTCGAGGAATGTCAGTACTTGGGGTCCAATGAAGGGCGCACCATTGCGTCTCGGGTTGACTCCAAGGCAACAGGCTGGATGTGTATACGGCGCGTAATCCAGGACGCCAGAGTAATGATCGCGAGTCACGGCCATGAAGTTGCGGGAGGGGTCCGTTAAGAATCGTACGAACTCGCGGCACACTTCGCCAACTCTTCTCCATTCTCCGGCATTCCGATCCTCATGGGGGCTTGGGACAAACGCAAGTGTTCCACCGTCTTGGAAGTGTCTCTCGATGCTGATCAACAGCTGCCTCATCTGCCTGCTTTCAGGTAATTTGTCTGGCCATACGATGACTATGGCTTTCATAATCTCGCGGGCTGTCAACAGTTTGTTGGCAAGCGTTCCGAAGTCCCGATAAACGTGTGGTATAACGTTGTCTTCGTATGAGATTTCCGAATCCAATCTTGCGAAAGAAGGTGGGAGTGCAATGAACGTACGGCGATCCATGTGATGGCCCAACAACGGCATCTCGATCTCATCCAACATCATGATGGCTTCCGCTAGGATGTCCCCGATGGGGCATTCGCATGGCCATGGGTAGATTGCGGGGTGGTCGTACTTCACTCCCTTCGCCTCCTCCACTCTTTTGGCATACAAAGGACATCGACGTCGATGAGCGTCCATCGCTACAGCGAGTCCGTTTGGCGTGAGATACTGCGAGTGTTTCCGTCTGAGCTCTAGCTCTTTCCTTTCGTCCGACCAACATTCTTGCATCGAAATGCTCGCGATATTGGCCAGTTGGAACATGTCGTTGACTGTCTTGGCCCTTGCTAGCGGGTGTTTCAGACCAGGTATTGCTACATGCGCCATCTGTCCGAATAGACCACAACTGCAGCGAAATCTCAGATTCAAGCGGTCGTCGGAGGCCAGCAGGGTCCTGAAAAGAGAGATTTTGTTGCATCGGACTTCTTGCGCCTTATTTTTCTTAGGACGCCCTATTTACCCCTGCTTTTCTCGTTAGCAATGGCTCGTCGGAGATACCCCGGGGTAGCTTCCTAAGTAAGTCAAAGGGTACCCTTACAGGTTCCTTATCTTGGTTGATCAGTGTAATTAAGGCACTATTTTCACTGGCCTCTATAACCCGGTAGGGTCCTTCCCAGGGATTCGCTAGTTTGGGATGGCTTGCGGACGGGTGGCGGTCAAGAATAACGATAGCTCTGCCAGCCGCTAGCTGCCAGCTGCTCGCGCGCGCAGAGCAGCCCGCCTTCACTCATTCAAGAAGTTGAGGGAAACTATTAAAACTTCAGTTCTCTTCGTTGAAGTTCGTTTTCTACAACGACCAAAGAAGCTTACGTACTTCACATGCTAAATTGAGCCCGAAACATTTTCATCGCGTGTTTGTGGCGTTGTGATTGCTGATTATTTCCATCTTCAAAAAAATAGCAGAAGCCTTAGCATAAAGCATTTTTGAAGAAGAACAAAGTTTTGGACATTTACTGCTACAAAATGTAGGGCCTGCGTGAGCTCGTCCGCTGCTGTGGCGGTGTTACAGTGCACCGTTTGTTGACACCCTGGCACTCAGGGTGCCACTATTGCCAGCTATCGTTATTCTTGACATATACCCCTTGCGGACTGTTTCCCGCTGGGGATTCGCATGTAGACCCGGTCGCCTACCTTGGGGGGTGCAGGGAACTCTCCACTCCCTTTCACGGTCATATGAGGCTTTCATACGCTCCCGCATTTTGTCGTTTACCCTGCGGGCATACTCACGCGCAATTTGCGTCCCTACAGCCACCTCTTGGGCATAGCTGTCTATGTCCACCGCGTATCTGTGGGCTTCAGGTTCCAAATCCCACGGGACATGCGCGTTGAAACCGTGCAACAGGAAAAATGGGGACTCTCCAGTGGACTCATGCACTGTGGTATTGTACGCGAACACACACGCGGGTAAGATTTTATCCCATTCCACTGCGACGGAGACCTTTTTCCTCAACATCGAGATGATGGTCTGATTAAACCTTTCAGTGAGGCCATTTTCACGAGGATTATACCCTTTCGTGAAGATCTGGTTGAACCCCATCAGCTTGTGTAGCTCTTCCATTAGCTTGTTTTCGAACTCCCCTCCCTGATCTGAGAGGAGACACTTGGTCTGGCGTCCACCCTCTGCCACCCATCGTTCAAAAAACACTCGCGCTACCACTGGTGCAGCTTTGGATGGGACAGCGTAGGCCCCAGCAAACTTTGAGAAATGGTCGGCAACGGTTAGGATGTAGCGGTTCCCTTCCGTGGTGATACCCATTTCCAAAATGTCTATACCCACTACCTCAAATGGCTTAGTGGTGACAATTGGATGTACTGGTGGGATCATTGCTTGCTGAGGGTTGTGACACAAGCATTCTCGGCACTCTTCTGCCCAGCGCCAGATGTCCCTTCTCATAGATTCCCAGAAAAATCTCTTAGATAGCTCCCGCCACATCTTCTTGGCTCCGAAGTGTCCCGCTAACACTCCGTAATGTGCATCTTCAAAGAGTTTCTTTCTCTGGGAGGGTGGTACCACCTTCCGCAAGCCTTTATCCACCAGCATAAGGTGACCTCCACTTATGATAAAATCCGCTACTTTGTACCTCAGCGATGATCCCGGAAATTCCACTTTTCCATCCACTTCGTCCTTTTCCAGTCTTTCTATAATCTTCCGATAGGGTGATATCTCCCGGAGTTCCTTCATCCATTCCGTGTCCTCAGACATGGACGCCACTATAAGCGCATTTTGCATAGAGTCGTTACATGCGCACAAATCTTCCTCAGTGGTTGCCCCCCGACTTAGCGCATCCGCGACTCGATTTGCGGGCCCTTTCAGGTATACAATCTTCAAGTTGTACTTCTGCAGTTCGAGTGCCCACCGCAGGACTCGATCCGACACATTTGTACGTTTGAAGATTGCGGTCAACGGCTGGTGATCCGTGTATACTTCTACTGGCAGTCCATAGACAAACATGTGGAAATTCCTTAAAGCAAAGACCACTGCCAAGGCCTCTAGGTCGGTTATATGGTATCTTCTTTCGCAGCTGGACAAGCCCTTGGACGCGAAGAAGATTGGATGCAGCAGTCCATCCTCCCCTTCCTGGCTGAGCACCGCTCCTAAGCCTCAGAAGCTGGCATCGGTGTGGATTTTGAAAGGCCTTGTTCCCTTTCGCGCGGCCTCTACATCGGGTTGAGCGAGCACCGGAGCTTCGGTGATCACCCTTTTTAGCCGCTGAAAGCTTGCCTTTCTCCCTTCCGTCCACTCGAACTTCCTCTTCTCTGAAGTAAGCTCATGTAGCGGGCCCGCTACCTTCACAAGCCCAAAACGAACTTCCTGTAATAGGAGCACATCCCCAGGAACGTTCGAAGGTCAGACCGCGACTTTGGAAGTGGGTACGCTAGTATGGCTTCTATCTTAGCTGGATCCATATGCAGACCGTCTTGGTCAATCACGTGGCCGAGGAAGCCCACTTTTCTTTCGAAAAGAACGCACTTCCGCGGATTTAGCCTAAGCCCGGCGGTCTCCAACTTTTCAAAGACCTCCTCGAGCACACAAACGTGTCTCGCGGCTGAATCCGTCGCGATAATAATGTCGTCAAGATAACAAAATACTTCTTCGCCTTCTAACAACGTACCCAGTACGTTATGCATCAGTCGCTGGAACACTGGAGGAGAAGCTGATAGCCCGAACGGTAGTACTCGAAACTGAAACAACCCTTTAGTAGTAACGAAGGCAGACTTCTGTTTCGCATCTTCCGACAAGCTTATCTGCCAGTATCCAGACGCTAAATCAAGGGTTGAAAAGAACGCCTTTCCTTTCAGGCTCTGCAGAATTGAGTCGATGGAAGGTAATGGATAGCTATCTACTCTAGTGACTTGATTCACCTTTCGATAGTCCACACACAACCTGAGAGACCCATCTTTCTTCCGAACCAATACAATGGGTGAGGCCCAGCTCGATCTGTTCGGCTCGATTACCTTTCTTGTCTGCAAATCATTCAAAATACGCCTCAGTTCCACACGAGTTGCCAGAGGCACTGGTCGCGGCTTCTGCCTTATGGGCGACGCATCCCCTGTCTCAATGTCATGCTCCACAAGGTTGGTCTGAGAGAGCTCCTGGTCGGTGACCGCAAACCCTTCCGCGTGGCGTTTTACCAGACTTCGGATGTCGTCCCCGAGTTTGCCGCTCGACTTGCTCTTCTCCAGCAGCGTCATTAGGCGCTCTTCTCTATTCTGCGCTTCAGAAGCAGTCCTCTCCAGCATGTTGCCTTGATAGCTGAGAGGTTACTGTTCCACTACCTCCATAGGTTCGAACGTTCCAATCTCTTCCCCTTCTCGGAAAAGCTTGGCTTCTGACAAGCCATTAGTCACCGGAACGTTTAACGAAGTATTATCCTTGTCCCAAACCATATCGGGAACCATTCCACACTTTGACCAAAAAATCCCTTTTTTTGGTCTGCCTTTTCGGGTAACAGGCAACACCTTCGTCTCACCTGATCCGACGTACACTCGTTCCATACTGGTGACGACTTCCTGTTGCTGTTTCCGTCTTCTTCTTTTCGGCTTCTCCTCAGATTTGGGTACTTTTGCTTCAGTACCGTCGTTTTTCGAAGTGCTCTTATTGTTGGCTAAGGAGAATCCGAGCTTTGACAGCGCGTTTGTATCAAGCACAATCATACCATCCGCTCCTGCCATCACGAACAGTGATATTTTCTGCTTCACATCGTTCTCTAGCTCAATCGTGAGCTTGACTGCCCCCTTGAATCTCATTCGGTTGCCCGAAGCATCGTATACCGGAGCTAGGTGGTCTATCGCTACCTCCTCAGCATTGGCGTCCAAGTCATATCCGCTGTCTCGGCTGGCTACAAGCATCTGCAGCGGTATGATGCTTACTTGGGAGCCCGTGTCTATCAGTGTTTTTCGCGATAGACCTAGCAGATGGACATTCGTAACCATCTGCTCCCCCACTAGCTCAGTAACGCTTTCTGTTGTACTCACAGTACCGCAAATCCATTTGTTTAGTGAAGTTGTGAGAATCCTCGGTGCATCCCCATTGGGTTCACTTCTTTTTGGTTTTCTACAACTACGGCTGTAATGTCCTACTTCATTACAGTTGTAGCAACGTTGTTGTTTTTTCTGGGAAGCCGCTATTGCTGGAACATCTTCCTGACCGACAGTTTCTGTAGCTTGTGGTCTGTTCCTATTCCCCATTGGCTTTCCTCCCATACTCGTCCTCGGAGCTTCTTCGGTGATTTGTTTCATCGCGTTTGCAACGTCCTTGCAGCGCTCACACCTTTGTGCCATGGCCTTGACGAGCTCATATGCACACTCCTTAGGAGCAGTCTCCATGGCCGTGAACAATTGCAAATATTCCGGCCATTTCGTTAGCTGGGAGACTAGTTCTCCGGCTCTTGTTCGTGAGAGTTCCCTATCTGTCGCATCGGGATAGGCTCTCTGCGTCAGCCTCTCAAGCTCGAGGCAGTAGGAGGTAATGTCTTTGCCCATTCTTAACCTCTTCAGCTGCATGTAGGCCTTCATTTGGTCGGCGGAATCATGCACTTTGAATTCGTCCCGCAGTGCTTCTATGAAATTTTCCAAAGTGCCCTCCTTCAACCGTCTTGGCAGTGCCTCTGCTACGGCCTTGGGATATCCCCCCAGCTTTGAGAGAAATAGGTGAAGGAGAATGTCATCATGCAACCTTCTACGCCTTCTAGGTTTTTGAGTTCGCTGCTTATTTCCTCACATTTAGTTTCAATGCAATTGCTTGCGAGGGTTACAAGATTTCCGCTGGTCCTTGCTTGCGCTCGGGTTAGTTCGTTTTGGTTTTTGAGCGCAGATGGAATTGACTGCAGCGCTTCTACTTTTGCTCTGAGCTTTGTAACTGAGAGCTTTACCTGGGCGGTTCCGTTTTTAGAGATCTCCTGTACCGCCGCTACGAGTTGCTGAAGCGTTTTCTGCATGGTCGTAAGTTGCTCAGTGGGCAGCTCTTCTAGGTTGAGCTTGTCGAAGTCAATTTGTTCCATATTAGCACTCTCCATTGCGAATACACTGCAATCAATCGAATTAGTTGCTTTTCACGTTGTTTCCTCAATCACGACAACGCGAGTCACAACGAGAGGGTCGGTGGGTGCTGCTGCAACGTATGTTCCTTTTGACCCGAGATGTTCGATATCGATACACGCAGCGGGGCTGGTATATCGAAGTCTCGATCCCAGGGTGAGTGGCTTATGCCGCCTCAACTAGGAACATACACTGCCAGTGCCAGGATACTCGCCTTTTCCGCTTACGCGGTCTTATCGGCGGAGTTGGGTTGGTTGGGTTCGGCCCCCATGTAGCGCATCAGCTGGGGATGCTGATGCGGAGGGCGTCTGGCGTGGAGCAGAAGAATAGAAATAAAAAAACTTTATCCGGACAAGGCCGGAACAGAACAATAACAATAAGAACAATAACAACCTAGCCGGCGGCCTTTTATAGCCACGCGGGTACAAAGTACAGCATGATCTACAATAAAACAATAATCGTTAACAACACAAACCTACGCAACTCTAACAAGTATCTTTTATTTCTTATAGCTATTCTATATTTCCTTAACAGACATGATTAAAGGCCATTTTACTTGGGGGTCCAGCATTTGGAAACATCGAAGTTCGCTGAAGCTTGGCCTACAGGGGTTATTTGACAGCCTGATTATTAGACGCTCTCAGCTTTTGAGGCTCTTATCATGTCTACTGTACGTATGCGACAGTGAGCCAGCTAGTATTTTGCATAATGCCTATCTGACATTGTTAACGAACTTCATATACCTTTAGCATCACAAAGTAGCTTCCAAATTTCCTCTTTCGTAAATCTCGGCATTGTTAATGTAAGCGTTAGTAGGTTAGTGAGCCGACCGAGGTTAGTAGATCATTACTGTTAGTGGCGGCCTGACGATTCAATTTGTGGTCTATTAAACTACTAGGGGCACGGAGGACGTCCGTATCTAATATCTGGGCGGTAGCGGCGGAGGAGGCCTCTAAGGAAGACAACAAGTCGAAACGTCAGGCCGCAACTAACACTAAAGATCTTTTAACCTCGTCGGATTACTAACCTACTAACACTTACTCTGATATCACTATCGCTCTATAAGACCACTCCCCATTTGACCCCTCAATGGGACCTCTCAGATGTGGCATGCCACGCATATGGTTATATTGTCTATGATAGTATGAGCGGGATATGAGGAAAATGTATCGAGTCAAAATCTATTACTTATCCCAGCGATCTGTCATTGGGGTTAGTGTTCAGGCACGTCTCGCTAACAACTGCGGAGGACGACCTGCATCGACTTGCATACTTTTGCAAAGAGATGAGCTGTGAAATAGCATGCAAACTAATGCAAGTCTATGCTAATTCGGCAATGGAATGTGGGAAATGGATATTTGGGTACGGGTCAGGAGAAACGATTTTTCGCGAAGCGCCGCCGCAACGCGAAGTAAAAGGCACAGCTTCCGTCAGTACTCCTGCCGCAATCTTACTTATGCCATCGAGTCATGTATCCGCCGCCACCCCCCACCCCCCTACTATGGCGCCGTGCCAGTTTAGCACCGGAGAGTTACTGTAAGGCACAAAGTCTGGACGCGGCGAGCGACCACTGCGCGCGGTGTGACTCCTCACCCAGAGCCGCTGAAATATTCAGCCTTGAGTGCACCATAGCGCTAGCTTAGAGCAGTGGTGTTAGGTTGGTGCAGAAAGTAATGCGCGTTTTTCTAGCCCTTGTTTCAGGACAACGTTTCTTCATAAAATTTGGTGGATCGTTCACGATGTTGATATAAATAACATAACATAACATAACATAACATAACATAACATAACATCATAAGTTTTGAAGCCAGTTTTATCCACAGTCAGACTACATTCATTCCATACCCCGATTTTTTCAGAGCTGATTGTGAGGCAATCAATAGTGCTGTTGCAGTTATTGATTGGTATGATTTGTTTCAAAACCTTGGATCTATTGATGACCTCTACCATCGCTTTTGTAATGCACTTTATCAGACTCTTGCAAAGCATGTGCCTTTCCGTTCTGAACCTGTCCAAAACAAAAAATATCCTCTCCATATTCGCAATCTTTTTGGAACAAAAGTGGAGACTATTTTTGCAACCGCCTGAACCTCTGAATAATCAATCCTACAAAAAAGTCTGCATAAATATTAGTGTTCACATCAAAAAATATCTAGCCAGTCGCGAAAGGAGCCTTTCTAGATTTCATGCCAAAGAAACTCTATAGATACTTCAAATACAGGATTAAGGGACAGCCAAACCTTCCCGTTTTGACAGATGAACATGGAATCATTTTTAGAAGTGACAAGGAAAAAGTGGAGGCCCTGGGAAAATTTTTTGCTAGTTTTTTTACAGCCTGATTGTGAGACTTCAGCTTCTGGTAACACTGTCGTCCGAATAAGTGAGTCCTGTACGAGATGCTTATTTATTCTGATAAAATTTACGATGCTCTGAGAAAGCTTGAGGCATCAACTACAATAACATATGATGGTCTGCCGCAAATTTTATATCGCAAATGCGCTCGTATCTTGGCTTTTCCCTTGTTACTAATTTTCAATACATCCTTGTCGCTAGGGGAAGTTCCTAGAGCCTGGAAAGAAGCGTTAGTAACTGCCACTCCTGAAAATGACGGTAGCAACCTTATTTTCAATTTTCCTCCTATCAGCATAACCGCACCTTCGGGAAAGGTTCTTAAGAAATTTGTAAAGGAAGTCTATTCGACTGGCTAGATGAAAAAGGAGTTTTTTCTTAGGCTCAAAACGGTTTCCTTCCTGGAGGCTCTACTACAGCTCTGCTTTCCGATTTTTCGTTCGATTGGATTAGTGCACTAAATCACGGTAAATCAGTTGACATCGTATTTTTCGATCTTTACAAAGCTTTCGACAGAGCTAATCACTGTGGATTGCTTTGAAAGCTCGAACAATACGGTACTCGGGGAGGAGGACTATATGTCGCCGAAAAAGGCCGTCCTGCGGTTATTTGCGACAAATACGCACCATTGTACATGCGCGGACATGCGTTCCTGCAGGAAATCCGCGCGGGACTCTTTCACAGTCGGCAACATATAGTCCCCCACCCCGGTACTCGCGGTCAGCTGCTATCATGGTTTTCATCATATCTTCATGAAAGAGGCATGACAATCCGAGTTGGGAACTTTTTTCGGATCGGTTCTGCTGCGGTAGTGGAGTTCCTCAAGGTGCCATACTATCTCCGCTTTTATTTCCAACCTACACTGCTGAGCTACTTTCTTTTCTGAAAACTCATCCAAACCTAAATATACAAGTTTTTGCAAATGACATAACAATTTATTTTTGCTACAAAGATGAAGAACAATCTGAAGCTTACAATGCAATATCTTCCGCGATCGAAAACATGAAATTATGGTCTTTACAAGGGAATCTCCCAGTAGACCCTTCTAAAACAAAAGTTTTACACCTTGGAAACTCCAAGCTGCACTCATGCATATGATGGGTTGCTTTAGAGCACCATGGGAGCACCAAAGATCTGGGCATAATTTTAAACGACCATCTCACATTTACCGCCTATCTCGACCACATAACTAAGAAAACCCTTTCAGCTCTTTTCGTTATATTTAGAAGTATTTACAGTAATGATGCGATGCTCCTGGTGAGACTGTGCAAGACCTATGTGCTCCCACACCTAGAATACGCGTCACCTGTTTGGGGCCCTTTTTGGAAGAAAAATATCGATAAACTCGAAAAAGTTCAGAAGACTTTTACTAGAATTGTTTACTACAGATGTTACCCAGATTCTAACTATCCTAGATCTTTGCCATCGTATCATTTTAGACTATCTGCATTAAGGCTGCACAGTCTGAAGTATAGAAGGATATGTAATGATTTTAATATTCTGCTTTCGAATTCTGCGCTCGCTTAGTCTAAATGGATTCGGAAAGTGATTTTTACCTTGGATAGAGTTTAAATCGCTGATCTCAGATATACCTTCTCAGTGGCGGTCCCAGGATTTCATACTGGAGGGGGGGGGGGCAAAATTTTTTTAAAATTAAGGTGCGTGGCGCTAGCCACCACTCCGAAAATTTTTTTGAGGTGCTTCTCAAAATTTTTGCGGGTCCCCAACCCCTAAAATCTGGAAAAAGGGGGCGTGGCGTTAGCCACGTCTCCGAAAATTTTTTTTATAAGGCTAATTTGAATTTTTAAAAAATTTTGAAAATTGTTTCAATTATTCACAAGAAAAAACAAGTCACTTGCACAATTTTGTAACCCATGCAAAAAAAATTTTAAAAAATTCGCGACCTCTCGGGGCCACTGTACCTTCTATATCTGCGATGCATTGTTCTGAAGAAACTTATGAGCTTTTCTGATGCCAAATTTCCATGCAATTTGAGTCGCAAAATCATGGTAATTTCTACGCAAAAGCGTGCAAGCTCAAGCAAACTACCGAAAGTGTTTTCCGAACATGTTGTTTATCCACAAGTCGCATTTCATTTCTAGATCACACTTCCGTTATATATACCTAGATACCCAGATAGGATATCTTGGCTGCTGAACTTGATCCTCATGCAATTGCTTCGATATATTCCTGCTCACCCAACGAATACTAACATGTTCGTTGAGCAAGTCAGTAAGGCACCGCTAAGTAAAGAATGTGTCGTCGAATCATTCGACTCACTTCGTTGTATACAAATGTGTCGAATGAAGGGGCCATGGAAGGGTCTACGAGATACTGAACGAACACCGTGGTTCCAACATGTACGGTTTTGATAACGGCAGGTGATGGTGCTCTTGAAAGAATGTCTTAGCTGCAACGTTTTTCGATGGTGTGCACAGTACTATAAACAAATCAGGGGCAATGGGGCAGAGGCTGGCACCAGTCGTTGCCGTTATCTATATGTCAAAAATCGGGAGCCCCGTACTTGCGCGTAAACCAATACTTTATTGCGGCTATATAGATAATTGTTGTATAATGTGCGCAACACATATCAAATTAGACACTTGCTTCAACTTAGCTGCCTTGTCTTAACAAACAAGTGCAACTGCGTGATCAATCATTCATACAAGAACAAGTGGATCCGAAAATCAAGCAGCAAAAATATATTAGTCCACTATCTTTCGGCCCATCCTTGGAGCACAAAAAAGTCGATAACTTTTAATATGTTAAAGACTGCCAAGGCAGTTTCCTCCGATCAGGAACGCGCCACATCGTTGTGCCAGACAAATTGCGCAGTCCAATGGTTACACCCAGGGCCCGGCAGGAGGTGGCATTTTTGGATTTCCAAATCGATATCCGCCTTGATCTCAAAAACTTCATACGACTTCCCGGTTGATAGCACATGTGCTCCCAAGCTGAAGGAAGTGATATCGCACCCCAACTGCAGAGTATTTCAAAGTCATTAGCTCAACATTCAAAGTAAAATATAATAAAATCGAAGCAAGGAGAACCACCTATCCGGCTACTCCCGCCTGACAAGGCTAATCCTGCGACATAGCTTCAATTGAGCGTGAATGCCCATCACTAGTGTGAAAAGAATGAATAGAGGAGACATAGCGCAGAATTTCGCAGCTCGCGAATTTGTTGATTTTGGACTAACAAGGGAAGTTCACTTAGTCGAAGTGGCGATTCGGAAGGAGATCTATACCAATGGATAGAGCTTGAAACGCTGATCTCAGATATACCTTCTATATCTGCGACGCGTTGTTCTGAAAAAAGTTATTAGCTTTTCTAAAGCCAAATTTTCGTGCATTTTAAATCGCAAAATCATGATAATTGCTACACAAAAATGTGCAAGCTGAAGCAAACCACCTAGTAAGCATTGTAGGTCTAATTTGAGTTCATTCAAACGCTTTCGAGTGTTTTCCGACCATGTTGTTTACCCACAGGTCGCCATTCCTTCCTAGGTTACACTTCCATTATATATACAAAAAAGCCCATAATAACCTCCATCTAGAAGAACGCGTCACGTCGGAAACTTTTTGGAAATTACCAATGGATAGGACGTAAAACGATGTTCTCAAATATGTCTTCAATATCTGCGACGCTTTCTTCTAAATGGAGGTTATGGGCCTTTTTGTATATATAATGGAAGTGCGATCTAGGAAGGAAATGGCTATCTGTGGATAAACAACATGGTCGGAAAACACTCGAAAGCGTTCGGATGAACTCAAATTAGACCTACAATGCTTACTAGGTGGTTTGCTTGAGCTTGTACACTTTTATCTAGCAATTATCATGATTTTGCGACTCAAAATGCACGAAAATTTGGCTTTAGAAAAGCTCATAACTTTTTTCAGAACAATGCGTCGCAGATATAGAAGGTATATCTGAGATCAGCGTTTTAAGCTCTATCCATTGGTATAGATCTCCTTCCGAATCGCCACTTCGACTAAGTGAACTTCCCTTGTAAGTCAAGAAAGGAACGTTGTCTAAAAACTGCGAATCTAGAAATTCCGTGGGAAAATCACTAATGATCAAGTTTTTTTTTGAATTCAAAGTATAATTTCGTTATGAGGTATGATATACGCAAAACTTTTGCTTGACTCCATCTGCTCTGCTAGACGAGCTTCGTAAGAAATATGCGTTACTGACAGAGAGGGAACTGATTGATGTGAAGTCCCGCCTAGTCGCCGTCTCACGTATTGTCTGTTCCAGGGTCAGAGCTCTAGCGGCACAAGTCTTCATAGCTGCCTCGTTCAAGGCTTGCGCACCTAGCCTCTGGCGGAGACAATGCTCAGAAGGTAAGTCGCGCGAAATCAACACAGGGAGCGATGCGGCTGCGAAGACGTCAGCCGCTCAAACTGCGATACTCACACTGAGACAGCTCACATACTTGGAGAAGCACTATGAAATCTTGAATACAGTCGTTATTCCCGCTCCAACTAAAGTGAAAGGAAGTAAACCTCTTGGCGCTTTCGTTCTGCTAAGTTTTTCAGATTCTGATGTGAATCGATTTCGATATATGAATCACATGAGTGTGGCAGCTAATTGACTGCTGATTTTTTGATAGAGGATGGACCAATTTTCAAAATTTTTCTATCAGACTTTCAGAGGCTTGATAACCAGCAGATAGGGCAAACCTTTTGCCAACTTATGCAAAAGTATTGTGTTTTGAAAAAATCGCATGTCCTGTTATTGCACCAAACACTGCAGACCTACAGAAAACTGATTTTTCAACACACGATTATTACTACTGCTACCATTACAAAGTAAACGAGCGATCTTCGCTTCAAATTGTAAAGATTTTAAAAGATAGGCTACGTCAATGCTCACTCCTAAAATTGAAGAATACTGCGATTTTCCCCACAAATTTCGCTTGTCTCGCCAAAAAAAGACAAGTGTTAGAAAGAGGAGAAAAGTTGCATCGAATGTACCTGAAGTGTTTAACATCTAATGTTCTACGAGGTTAAAACAGGCTGAATGTAAAATTTGGTCACTTCAAAAAACAAGTCGTAAGATTTCTGGAAGACAGGCCGTAGGTCTACAAATAACTAATTCTGTTGGCAAAAGGTTTACCCTATCTGCTGGTTAATAGGGCTCTTCAGAAAGTCTCGTACAAAAATTTTGGAAATTAGCGAAAGTTGGGCATGGCAAAAACGAGTGGTTGTGATTTTCAGCAAATATCTCGTAACTCTCGCAACCACACACAATGGGAGTTTAACAACTGGAAAGAGGAAGAAATTCTGCATCGGAAGCTTTTTGAAGTATTTGTTCAGCTACATTCTAATGTGTTCGCCAATGGATTGAAAAAACTAACAAAACTTTTGCACCAACATAATATATGTATATATATAAAATATTGTGTGCTGAAACCCTTTGCTACCACTTAAAAAGGAAGCAATCACATTGTTTGATTGTACTCTAATAGTCAGCTACATGGCCTCAAATTCCAAATGAAAAGTAAGCGCTGATTACTGTAAATTCATTTAGATGCCAGTAGTGCAACATAACAATCGTTATTTTCTTGCGAAGTGTTTGAGCACTGTTGTTCGTTACCACTTGCAACAACATGGCAACTAAATTCGTACTTACAAAAATGAGATTTCTGTATTATATCGTCCTTGCTTTTTATAGTGGCAGGTACACAGGCTGTAATATGTGATATAAAACATTCCACAAAACTTAAGGCAGCACGCGTTGCATCTCGCGTATGCAATTTCGATTATGCTCACGATAAAAGGCTGCAATTTAGCGATAACAAATACTACTGTTATCGGAGTTGTAGAACGGGACAATGTGAATTGCGTGGACATTGCTGGATTTGCATATGCTGTAAATGCCGGTGAAGGAGCATTACTATAATTGTTTGAGAATGTGGGAATGAGAAGTAGATGTTTGAGAGCAATGTTGATGAGATACCACAACGGATATAACAAGTATTTATAATGGAAAGATAGCGACCCATAGGGCCGCTTAGGTCAAGGCTAATTCATTTGAGTGCAAAAAAATAGTCAGTCAAATTAGGAGCTCATAACTAATAAAAGTAGCATACAGACCTATGCCCATTAGAAAGTACTCCCTGCAAGTAGCTTGTGAACCATAACTAGTTCAAAGTATCCCATAGACCGGATTGATATTATTTGAAAAAAGGCAGTGGCCTGGGGGACGTTTTTGGGATATTTTGAGAATAATGCTCAAAAAACCGCCAACAAACTGATGTTCAAAATGGACAACCCAGTGTGCCGCTCACAGATATCGGTATTTTGCTTGTCTGCCCTACTCCTCCCCCTCCCCCTCCCAAAAATGCGTTGCTTGAAAAAACTCTGTTGGCCACTCAGACTTATAATCTGAAGGAAGCACTGCCCTGTGGGCTGCTTAAAAACCAGAAATTATTGCAAAAATATTGACCTGTGCGCTTCCACAATCCCATATTTTAAGAAAAGCCGACATACGAGGCCGGTTACATATCCATCATTCTTTATTAGGATTTAACTGCCCTCGTGCCGCTTATAGACCGAATTTGCCTTTCTGACTACCCTATCACCCCCTATAAACCAATATCAAAAAGTGTTCTACGCCCACAAACGGTGCCTTAAGCCGCACTGCCTTACGGATCCCTAAAGCCGATGTTTTGAGAAAAATGACCCTTAGAGCAGCTTACAAACCGTTTTATGAAAAAGGACAAACATGGGCCGCTCACAGACCAACCCCAACAACCGAATATTTTGGGAACAATGCCATTCATTCGCCCTACCATTATACCTGGGGCCGAATCGAATAATTATTCGATTATTCGAATAAATTATTCGAATAGAATGATTCGAAAAGTCGAATATTCAAAAATCTCAACTTTCAAATATTTTTCGAAAGTCGAATATTCGATGATCATCAAACATTCGAATCACTCGTTGAAATTGAATATTCGAATATTCGACTACCGTCGAATGATGGAACTCCATAAGTATAGCAGCTCACTGTAGTAGTTTCTTTCAAGCTACAATCTTCATTGGGGAGTGTACATGTTTTGTGGTCTTGGCGCAGTAGCATGTACAATAGTCGTGATGCGCCATTTCTACGGCAGTATGTGGCTGCTATCAATTTTTCGCTATCCAGGGACGCCAGATCTTGATGGTTTTCTCCAACAGCGTCTATCACTTTCTTCATGAGAGTCGGTGAGTAAACTTTGAAATTTAAACTTAGACTTTAAACTCTTAGACCTACCGTAGCAAGGCTTTATGACCTCAAACTGAGAAAGTGAAAAATGAGTATCATATTCGGGATCAGCGCACCGAATAACTTCCTTGTACAAAGGTATTTCCTCACGCTTGCTGAAAGTGCGAGGAAAATTTACTCCGGAAAACTTTTTAGCTGCTCCTCTTCTCTTGTACACTATTTCTCTTTCTCTAAGCAAACTCAGAGTTATCTCTGAGTTTCACGATAGATTGTAACGTGCACCAAACTCAGAGTTATCAAGCATAGCTGCGCGTTTAGTGGCGCTGTTTCTTGTGCAGGACGATTTCGAGGATGTTTTCTCACTAGGAGTAAACTACCAGTTACGGAGTGTCCTGCCATATCATGCTTTCTACATATGGTCCATCCAAGCACTTGTTGAGGGGTAAGAATGCTGCGAGTTAATTCAAATATAACTCAGAGTTATAGGCTGTATCAGCCAGCATTGGTCCCGCGCCAGATGGCCTGCGACGACGGTCGCAGATGTGCCTTAACGCGAAGCAGAGTTCGCCCCGTCACGCCGCACCGTCGCCAGTTGCCGGCGCGACGTCGCATAACCTATGCTGGCTGGTACGTCAGAGTAACTGTGAGTTTCGACCAGATTACCACCGACTCTGCAATTTCTTGATGTATTGAAATTTTGAGTACCTTTCAAAAACACCAAAGCTCAGGAAGTTGACTTGTTGACTTTACTTTTGTTAATGAGTCTGATGTCTAGTGCATGTTGTTCTTCATTCGCAGTCGGAAAAGGAGATAGATGTAAACGTAAACGTGAAGGTGTTATATAGTCGCAGCATTACTTCCACTCGACATCGTAAATTGAAGGCGTATTTAAGGTAAACTGCACTAGTGACTGGAGACTAGTGCTGGGTCAAGGACTGCGTGGTTTGTTGTACTGTGAGAGCAGGGATAAGTTAGAACCAGTCATTGTATAGTATTTCGAGCAGCGATTCATTGTATAGTATTTCCAGCAGCGAAGTGGCTTATCGCACTGCCAACGAGAGGAAGATTGCTTATTGCCATGAGTGCCAATTCGAAAAATGTGTGTATAGCACTTATAGTTCGACAATGTGAATACTATATCTTTGATTCAACTGGTTTAGCTCCGTCAGGGCAGGCCGCTCGCGCCCACGACGCACCGCGTCTCTCGCGCGCGAGTGCTCTCTGATCATTACCTAGCCTTAATTAGGTCACGAAACCTCGCCTTTGCCGAAGCTCAGCCAGTTGAATCAATTGTACGCGTATCGTCGAGTTGTCGACAGCACGGGCTGGATGTAAAGAGTTCGCGCAGCGCTCTGAGATATATTTCATGCACTGCTGAATAGTAGTCGCATAAAAGGGGACTACAAAGACCCAGTTCTTGTAAACTACGTGCTTGGCCATGTTATCATATCGAATAGACATTCAATTTTTCGAATGATATTCGAAAATCGAGTGATATTCGAAAGTCGAATGATATTCGATATTCGAATGTTCAAAATTTTCGATTTTCAAATATTATTCGATAGTCGAGAATATTCGAAATTCGATTTTCGAATATATTCGATATTCGAATATTCGAAAAAACTTTCGATTTTCTCCAGGTATACCTACCATCTACTGCGAAAAAGGGCCTGCTCTAAGGACAGCCAGTAGATCAAAGCTTGATAAAATTAGTGCCTTTCAAGCCGTTTATCCATAAGATCTGCTCTACGCGCTACTTATAATCGGTAATTTGATAGAGTATCGTCGCATTTTGCCACAGACTTTTTATGGAAGCCTCGTAGTCATCAAGGTAATAATGGTGTTTTAGGTTTGGAAGAAATTGAAAGGGTACAAAATATTTTTATTACGGGAGTGGTTTCTGTTGGGTCTTCGCTCCCCCCGCCAAAAATTCTGTGGATTCGCCATCACTGCGACTTACACAAACTGTCCCATAGTTGTAAAAATAGCAAACCTTCCCCTTCCTCATCTTCTTTTTAAAAAGGCGATTATAATGATTTCAATATGAATTGAAATTTCCGTTTCTTTCGTAATTTCTGTAACTTTGGTAATTCTGTGACCCTTTTCTCGACCAATGGCAGTCAAAATTTCAAATCGATCACAGTCACTAAAGTTTGCCCTATCTGCTGGTTATCAAGGCTCCTCCGAAAGTCTCATAGAAGAATTTTGAAAATTAGCGAAAATTGGACATGGACAAAACGAGTGCTTGTAATTTCCAGCAAACATCTCGTCACTCTCGCAACCAAACACAATGGGAGTTTAACAGCTGGAAAGAGGAAGAAATTCTGCATCGATGCTTTTGAAGTATTTGTTCAGCTACATTCCAACGTGTTTGCTGATGGATTGAAAAAATCAACAAAACTTTTGCACCAACCCAATATATCTGTGATATTTTGTCCTTTACAGTGTAGAAGCAAAAATGACTAAGACGTCGTCGAATTTTTGACGCAATCTATTAGCAATCGCTAAGGAGCTTGCAGTAAATGATTCTCAATGACATTAAACAGATGATCTGATAATTAATTTTTGCGTCACTGAAAAGCACCACTTAGCTTCTCTGGATAAAAGTATTGTCATCGAATCAGCGATTTACTTCAGAAAACATAATAGGCTGAAAATCTAGCTGAAGAAAGAAGAAACGTTTGCCATAACCAAATATTATATTTAGATGAAGATGAGCTAAATGGAGCTAGCTGGTAAACCTCTGACTTGGATCAAGTACTAAGGACCAAAGTTAAGGTTTTCAAATTTGAAAAAAAGGATGGATGAGAAAACAATTATGACTGAAAATAATTAGTTAAAAAAGGAAACTTTTTTGATTCTTTGGCTGAAACGAAAGTCATGTGATACTGCCGCAATGACCAAACTCATGGATGCCGTTGACATCTCAACATGATAAACCATGTTGCAATGCTGGCACTTTCTTTCCCCAAGAGAGCTTACCATTTTCTGCGCTGACCTACCGACAGCTATCACCCTACGAATTCCGACAAAATTCCAGCAAACTGCCTCGAGATGATTTACTCAAATTATAATGAGCTTCATAGCCTACGCTTTCGTACGGTTGCTGACAGCTCCTTATTCCCTTCCCCTTCCTCCCCTCCCCTCCCCTCTGCTTTCCCTCCCTACTTTTATTTCAAGTTTTAATTGTGGTTGTGTTTGATTATGAAAAGTGAACTCCATTTCGACGTGCTAGCGTGCTAGCGCTAATGATTTAGCGATATAGAAACGTGCTGTCTGAACGGGTGGTTTTGTTACAATAAATGGTGATTTTGGTGTTGCTCTCAGTTCGTCCCTTTTCTCCCTTCGCATACGAGTTTTAGTGACTGTGATCGATTTGAAATTTTGACTGCCATTGGTCGAGAAAAGGGTCACAGAATCACCAAAGTTACAGAAATTACGAAAGAAACGGAAATTTCATTTCATATTGAAATCATTATAATCGCCTTTTTAAAAAGAAGATGAGAAAGGGGAAGGTTTGCTATTTCTACAACTATGGGACAGTTTATGTAAGTCGCAGTGATGGCGAATCCACAGAATTTTTGGCGGGGGGAGCGAAGACCCAACAGAAACCACTCCCGTAATAAAAATATTTTGTACCCTTTCAATTTCTTCCAAACCTAAAACACCATTATTACCTTGATGACTACGAGGCTTCCATAAAAAGTCTGTGGCAAATTGCGACGATACTCTATCAAATTACCGATTATAAGTAGCGCGTAGAGCAGATCTTATGGATAAACGGCTTGAAAGGCACTAATTTTATCAAGCTTTGATCTACTGGCTGTCCTTAGAGCAGGCCCTTTTTCGCAGTAGATGGTAGGTATACCTGGAGAAAATCGAAAGTTTTTTCGAATATTCGAATATCGAATATATTCGAAAATCGAATTTCGAATATTCTCGACTATCGAATAATATTTGAAAATCGAAAATTTTGAACATTCGAGTATCGAATATCATTCGACTTTCGACTATCACTCGATTTTCGAATATCATTCGAAAAATTGAATGTCTATTCGATATGATAACATGGCCAAGCACGTAGTTTACAAGAACTGGGTCTTTGTAGTCCCCTTTTATGCGACTACTATTCAGCAGTGCATGAAATATATCTCAGAGCGCTGCGCGAACTCTTTACATCCAGCCCGTGCTGTCGACAACTCGACGATACGCGTACAATTGATTCAACTGGCTGAGCTTCGGCAAAGGCGAGGCTTCGTGACCTAATTAAGGCTAGGTAATGATCAGAGAGCACTCGCGCGCGAGAGACGCGGTGCGTCGTGGGCGCGAGCGGCCTGCCCTGACGGAGCTAAACCAGTTGAATCAAAGATATAGTATTCACATTGTCGAACTGTAAGTGCTATACACACACAGGGCCCGGCACGAGGTCGGCAAATGACAAGCTGGAAATCGTTTTGGGGCCAAAAAGCAAAGGGGAAATCGTTTTTGCGGGGTCCGGGGCGGAGCCCCGGAAAAAAATTAGTAGTTCATGCTCGCTACTTATCTTGACATGCTATGTGCCTCAACAAGTGAACACTGGAGTTCGCGCGTGTCAAACCGCGCCGTCGCTAATTCGCACGCGCGACGTCGCCCAAGCGATGCTATTTGTAACAGCATGCATGACTAGTTCTCAATGTATGTGTAACGATATGGCACCAAATTTTGTATGCGAACGGAGAGAGGCTAGTGGAAACATAGTATGAAAATTTATGAAAAACTTATGTGAACGGAACGAGTAATTAGCATTTTTTCCGAGAATTTCGCAAAACTGGTAAATGAAGATGTGAATTCAAACGGCCGTTTGGAACGCGCAGATAAACGATATGGCATGAAACTTGGTAAGTACATGCACACGGACTTGCAGGGCTTTACTGAGTAGTTTCATTGAAAAATTATGTGACTGAAGGTTGTGGCAAACTTTTTTCTGGAAATTTTGCGCTACCAAAGAAATGGAAAAATGGCTCGTTTGCAACGCAGAGGTAACGAAATCGCGCGGGATTCGGTGTGTGTATGCGCAGTAGGACTAAGTAACTAAGTATGAAAAATTATGAAAAACTTATGTGAATGAAAAGTTTCCTTAACTAATTTCCAAATTAGGTCGGCATTTGCCGACCTAATTCCCACCTGAGGTCGGCAAAACTCTCAGTTCACATGATTTTTTCAAAATTTTT
Source organism: Cylicocyclus nassatus (assembly GCA_958299035.1). Classification (NCBI taxonomy): domain Eukaryota; kingdom Metazoa; phylum Nematoda; class Chromadorea; order Rhabditida; family Strongylidae; genus Cylicocyclus; species Cylicocyclus nassatus. The sequence goes on along the minus strand of CATQJL010000316.1, from coordinate 64,578 downwards.
ACATAAATCTGTTGTACACCTAAAGTTTACTACATGGTGAAATTTTGGTTCCGAAACTCCTCCTCTTGACCTTGTTAGAGCCCAAAATCGCATCAGCAGCCTAGCTTTTTATGATGGAAAGCGCGCTCCAGTCAATCGATACGCGCGAGAGCGGCGTCTCTTATTCCTATAACTGCGTTTCTTTGATATTTTCTCATTCCTTAATCATTTTCTTGCTTATTTTTCTTCCTGTTTTCTATCTTGATCCAGCTGAGGAGTAATTTGAGGAATTTGAACAATTTGGGCGCTTTTGAGCGCTTTTAGGCGAAGTGTGGCCGGTAATCTCGTCGCACAAGCACAAAACGTCATTTTTGGGCTCAAGGGGGTATTCGTAAAATTTGTTGGGATCAAAGGGGAATTCGTTTTGGAAAACCCCGTTTGCCCACCTCGTGCCGGGCCCTGTACACACATTTTTCGAATTGGCACTCATGGCAATAAGCAATCTTCCTCTCGTTGGCAGTGCGATAAGCCACTTCGTTGCTGGAAATACTATACAATGAATCGCTGCTCGAAATACTATGCAATGACTGGTTCTAACTTATCCCTGCTCTCACACTACAACAAACCACGCAGTCCTTGACCCAGCACTAGTCTCCAGTCACTAGTGCAGTTTACCTTAAATACGCCTTCAATTTACGATGTCGAGTGGAAGTAATGCTGCGACTATATAACACCTTCACGTTTACGTTTACATCTATCTCCTTTTCCGACTGCGAATGAAGAACAACATGCACTAGACACCAGACTCATTAACAAAAGTAAAGTCAACAAGTCAACTTCCTGAGCTTTGGTGTTTTTGAAAGGTACTCAAAATTTCAATACATCAAGAAATTGCAGAGTCGGTGGTAATCTGGTCGAAACTCACAGTTACTCTGACGTACCAGCCAGCATAGGTTATGCGACGTCGCTCCGGCAACTGGCGACGGTGCGGCGTGACGGGGCGAACTCTGCTTCGCGTTAAGGCACATATGCGACCGTCGTCGCAGGTCATACTGGCGCGGGACCAATGCTGGCTGATACAGCCTATAACTCTGAGTTATATCTGAGCTAAGGGAGCCTCCAGACCGCGCCGGTTGCCGCTTCTGCTGCCGTTAGCCGCTTTCGCGCCGATTTCTGCTTTTGCAGCAGAAGCGCAGTGGGTCAAGTCATTGTCCCTTTAGCGCGTGTGAGACGCGAAAACTCTTTGATCAATCTACTTTTCTGTGCTTTCTCCAATCTTTTCTTGATTTCTCTTCAATTGGATGGATTAGAGGTACAAGTCTTTAGATACTAATTGCTTCAGGATAAAGTCAAGCTGAATGAAGTTAGTACTTAGCATATGTGTTTTCAACGGCAAAGTTTTGAGTCTTGAAGCAAACATTATCTAAAAACTTGTACCTCAAAACCACTCTATAATACAAACTTTAAGAAAATGACATGAAAAAGCACAAAAATTAAATTGATCAATGGGATTTCGTGCCTCACGCGCGCTAGGAAGACAATGACGTGACCCACTGCGCTGCGGCTGCAAAAGCGGCAACCGGCGCGAAAGCGGCTAACGGCTGCAAAAGCAGCAACCGGCGCGGTCTGGAGGCTCTCCCTAACGCGCTCCATTCTTACCCTCTCAACAAGTGTTTGGATGGACCTTATGTAGAAAGCATGATATGGCAGGAGACTCCGTAAACGGTAGTTTACTCTTAGTAGGAAAACATCCTCGAAATTGTTCTGCACAAGAAACAGCGCCACTAAACGCGCAGCTATGCTTGATAACTCTGAGTTTGGTGCACGTTACAATCTGTCGTGGAACTCAGAGATAACTCTGAGTTTGCTTAGAGAAAGAGAAATAGTGTACAAGAGAAGAGGAGCAGCTAAAAAGTTTTCCGGAGTAAATTTTGCTTGTACTTTCAGCAAGCGTGAGGATACCTTTGTCCAGGGGAGTTATTCGGTGCGCTGATCCCGAATATGATACTCATTTTTCACTTTTTCAGTTTGAGGTCATAAAGCCTTGCTACGGTAGGTCTAAGAGTCTAAAGTCTAAGTTTAAATTTCAAAGTTTACTCACTGACTCTCATGAAGAAAGTGATAGACGCTGTTGGAGAAAACCATCAAGATCTAGCGTCCCTGGATAGCGAAAAATTGATAGCAGCTACATACTGCCGGCGCATCACGACTATTGTACAGGCTACTGCGCCAAGACCACAAAACATATAGGCCCGTAGTAAAGCTCGGTCACGGGAGATGATCTCCCCTGAGGCCCTCATATGAGGCTTTGTCGGGTAAGATGAGGACTGCCCACTTTCCGTGGTGTAAATATGCAAGGTCACCCTACAGGTGAGCTTCAGATGAAGCCTGGCAGGGAGATCAGCTCCCGACCGGAGTCACGGAGATGAGCCGGGCGACGACATTGGGTGAATACTGTGCTAAAGAGGAGAGCACAGAGAAAATCCCTGTAAGTTGCTCCTGAGTAACTTACGAAACATCGCAGATGACTTTCTTTTGCGGTGCAAATCCCCAAAATTGCACAATTTCGGGCGCTTAAGTGAGTGAGGATCGATGAACAGCTGATTGCGCGACGAAAAGTTTTTTTGTTTTTGTTTTCTTGCAGTTGTTGCTTGTTTTTCTTTAAAAAAACCTCTTTAGATAACAAGAGGGTAAATTTACTATTCTACTCATTCTTCGCCAAGTGTGATTTTTCCTAATATTATTCCAAAATACTGCGCATTTGTTTTATCCCGTTGTTCGCTTAGTGAAATCTCTGATAGCGCTATCATCGATTTTTTCGACAGCGGCCGCTATCAAAGATCGCCAGGCCAAGTAGCAAAAATTGTCCCGCCGCCGCGCTCGAACCACGGCCCTGCCGCTTGAAATGCATTAGTCTTATCCATTCGACTAGTAACGCACAAATGGCAGAAACGTTCCATCGTTAAAAACGCGATCGTCCAGTAAGTGATCTGCTCGAAATCAATCGCTCCCCTGGCAATGTGCTGAGGCGCGATAAGACCAACTCCGGTCCGCCTCAAGAGAGATGCCCTGATGGGAGTTTACTACGGGCCATACAATCCCCAATGAAGGTTGTAGCTCGATGGAAACTACTACAGTGAGCTGCTATGCTTATGAAGTTCCATCATTCGACGGTAGTCGAATATTCGAATATTCAATTTCAACGAGTGATTCGAATGTTTGATGACCATCGAATATTCGACTTTCGAAAAATATTTGAAAGTTGAGATTTTTGAATTTTCGACTTTTCGAATCATTCTATTCGAATAATTTATTCGAATGATCGAATAATTATTCGATTCGGCCCCAGCTATAATGGTAGGGCGAATGAATGGCATTGTTCCCAAAATATTCGGTTGTTGGGGTTGGTCTGTGAGCGGCCCATGTTTGTCCTTTTTCATAAAACGGTTTGTAAGCTGCTCTAAGGGTCATTTTTCTCAAAACATCGGCTTTAGGGATCCGTAAGGCAGTGCGGCTTGAGGCACCGTTTGTGATCGTAGAACACTTTTTAATATTGGTTTATAGGGGGTGATAGGGTAGTCAGAAAGGCAAATTCGGTCTATAAGCGGCACGAGGGCAGTTAAATCCTAATAAAGAATAATGGACATGTAACCGGCCTCGTATGTCGGCTTTTCTTAAAATATGGGATTGTGGAAGCGCACAGGTCAATATTTTTGCAATAATTTTCGGTTTGTAAGCAGCACACAGGGCAGTGCTTCCTTCAGATTATAAGTCTGAGTGGCTAACAGAGTTTTTTCAAGCAACGCTTTTGGGGGGGGGGGACGGAGGAGTGGGGCAGACACACAGCCTGTGATATCGATATCTGTGAGCGGCACACTGGGTTGTCCTTTTTGAACATCGGTTCATTGGCGGTTTCTTGAGCATTATTCTCAAAATATCCCAAAAACGTCCCCCAGGCCAGTGCCTTTTTTTGATAATATCAATCCGGCCTATGGGATACTTTGAACTAGTTATGGTTCACAAGCTACTTGCAGGGCAATACTTTCTAATGGGCATAGGTCTGTATGCTACTTTTATTAGTTATGAGCTCCTAATTTGAGTGACTATTTTTTTGCACTCAAATGAATTAGCCTTGACCTAAGCGGCCCTAAGGGTCGCTATCCTTCCATTATAAGTACTTGTTATATCCGTTGTGGTATCTCATCAAGCTCTCAAACATCTACTTCTCATTCCCACATTCTCAAACAATTATAGTAATGCTCCTTCACCGGCATCTAGAGCATATGCAAATCCAGCAATCTCCACGCAAATCACATTGTCCCGTTCTACAACTCCGATAACAGTAGTATCTGTTATGGCTAAATTGCAGCCTTTTGTCGTGAGCATAAGCGAAATTGAATACGCGAGATGCAACGCGTGCTGCCTTCAGTTTTTTAGAATGTTTTACGTCACATATGACAGCTCTTGTGCCTGCCACTATAAAAAGCAAGGATGACATAATACAGAAATCTCATTTTTGTAAATACGAAATTTAGTTGTCATATTGTTACAAGGGGTAAGGAACAACAGTGCTCAGACACTTCATAACTTATAATGAATTTTGAACGGAAGGCAAGATTTTCTCAGGTGTTAAGGCACTGTACGACTACAGTAGCATTTTCGGCTAAATGTGATGACTGTTCAAGTACACCATAAACATCAAAAAGTTTGTAATTCGAAATACGACGGTTTTTTATAATTTGCGAGTTCCATGAATAGGAACGACTAGCATTGAAGAGACAAGCTTTCTCGGCCTTCAAAAATCAGAAAAAAGGCATAAAGTACTGCATTCATATTGCGAAGTTACGGCACAGAATGCACATGCACATCGCCTATCCACAATTTTTGAGTACTTGCATCTATGCATCTAAATGAGTGTACAGTAAATAGCGCTTACTACTTCATTTGGAATTTGAGGTCATGTAGCTGGCTGTTAGAGTATAACCAATCAATGTGATTGCTGCCTTTCAGTGGTAGCAAATGGTTTCAGCACACAATATTTTATATATACTCAGACAGTCGACGGCATACCTCCGGAGCAGAAATGGCAGAGCCGCGGGGTTTCCCCCGCGGGGGATTGCCACTTTGCCATTTTGTGCTCCGGAGCCCTCACATTTTGTGCTCCGGAGACCTTCCATTTTGTGCTTCGGAGCCCTCCCATTTTGTGCTCCGGAGGTGTCCCAAATCTGGCGTACCTCCAGAGCAAAGATTTGTGCGTCCCGGAGAGGGGTCCTATTCGCCTGCTTGTGACGTCACTGTGACCTACAAGAAGGGACCGCCCCCTCGCCCCGCTCTCAATGGTCAATTGGGTCCTCCGCGGTTCTGCCAGATTTCGACTGTCCTTCAGAGCTACGGCACCGACTGTCTGTGTATATATATGTATATATATGTAATATTTTGTCCTGTACAATATAGAAGCAAAAATGACTAAAACGTCGTCGAAGCAAATTTTTGACGCAATCTATTAGCAATCGCTAGGGAGCTTACAGTAAATGATTCTCAATGACACTAAACAGATGATCTAATAATTAATTTTTGCGTCATTGAAAAGCACCACTTAGCAGCTTCTCTTGATAGAAGTATTGTCATCAAATCGGCGATTTACTTCAGAAAACATAATCGGCTAAAAATCTAGCTGAAGAAAGAAGAAACGCTTGCCATAACCAAATAATATATTTGAATGAAGATGAGCAAAATGGAGTTCTGAATCATGAACCACACATAAACGCATGTAATTTAATGGCCTTAAAGAAATGAAAACTATCGGTACAAAAGGAAGCTAACACTCGCTCTTGTAGAGCAAAAAAGCAAAATTTTACCGTCTCTGGTGTGATTTCAAAACAAGCATCATGCAGGATAATTACAGCGTTGGCTTGCATTTACATGTTTGGACATAAACTCGCAGCAAGTTATCAAAAAACCAATTTTGGAGAAGAATGAGTTTTGGGCGTTCATTCATCAAGACTTGAGCGAACTAAGTATTTGCATTGGCGATAGTTATTTGGAAAAGATACGTTTTTTTGACATCTAATTTTTCGGTAAAAAAATAATCTTGAGCACCATTTTTATAGAAATACCATTCGATTTTGAACACTGCAAAATTTGATTAATGGCAATGCTGGGGTCATTTAATGATTGTTGTGTGATTAAACAAGGACTTCTTCCACGGCAAAATCATCTGAAAGCTCCGAAAGCATCGTAGAATTGTCATTCGACACCTTTGGTCACAAGCAACGGACACATATTAGTCACGAGTTGCGAACGTTCAAGGACTAGTTTGTTTTTTCCGTCACAGTAACCGTCGGGGATTTTTCCTTATCTATTCTTTCAAAGCTGATTACATATGAGCGATCAATAGAAGTACTCACATATGACTGTTACAGGGCTATATAAGTGTAAGAAAGAAAATTGTATCCTTGTCGGTCATAGCTCTCGATTTCTTGCTTCAAATGTTGTAGGGCTCGCCTTCCACGAATATTCCCATCGAGGCCACGGGGTAAGCCCTCAACAAAAGCCATTACAGTCAATATAACATAACCCTATTTTGCAACCGCTTAGCCAACGCTGAGAAAAGATATCATGTGATAAGTAAAACAGACATGTGGACTTTTCCTTTTCTAGTGTCTCAATACAGCCTTTATTTGAAGAGGTGCATTTATACTATAAATTTCAAAGTTAACAATGAAATTCCTTCTTTTCACATTCCTACTGCTTTGTTTCTTGGCCAGCACAGAGGCCCTCATTTGTGAATTTACGGTCCTCTAGCTCAGTCAATCGCCGGGGACAGCCGGTCCGCAAACTCGCGCTTTCTTGCAGGCGGTCAGCAGAATTTTCGGGCGGGGCCAAACCTTCAGCTGGCAGCAGCAGCTTCGCTTCTTGCAGAGTTGAGGTAAATACTTTGAGAGCTTGCAGGGTACAAAAGTCCTTGTATGCATTGCAAGAAGTTTGACACTTGCGTGATCACTGGAGCGACTTCTTCTTCACCTTTTCCTCCCCCTTTTGCTGCTTTCAAGAACAAACAAGTTTTGGCTTTTGAGAACGGACTTCAATCAAATAGCCTGCGCAGTTGGTGTAAGCGGAAAATCGTTGAATCAAAGCGCCATAGGCGTAATCGCTTCACAGAGGACTTTTTGCTACCTTTGTCCCGGCCCTGGTTCACATTTCTGACAAGCTTACAAATTCTATTCGTAATCTATCACTGCTCGCTGCTGTGTTTGCGAGCTAGAAAGTACCTCAAGTGTTTTTGTAAAACGTATGATTATCTTTTTCAGACGATTCAAATTTTCGGGAAAGCAAAAGCTTTGGAGTGTAAGAAGCTATAGATTTCTCAAAATGGTGCTAGCACATTTTCGGGCCAAACTAATATTTTAACCGAAGCGTTTATACCATGTACATCTCACTTCAAATGGTCTCTGCAACTCACGGTGTTTTCGTGTATTGAAGATACGGCAGACGTGGGTATCATATGTGTGGGATAACTTCAATGGTAGAAATTTTACGTATCCGCATCTTGGAAATATTTAGCAACTGCAATGCAGAGCAAGCCATTTTAGTTGAAAATGTCAAATGCTCACAAATATTGAACCAGTTAGAGAATTTTTGATTTATTCGCACTTTTACAGCACACTTCAATCAACTTTGCTATCGTCCCCCGGTGTACGTTATGCGGAGCATTTGCAGACATCTAAACCCGTTGGTGAACTTATTCACCCTCTACCGCAAGTTTTTCTTTGTAATCTCTCGCTACCAACTCTGCCACGTATGACGACAGTTATATACCTCGCCGTTCGCTTTGCGTTGAGTTTTGATCAGTCACAACGCGGATGTTTGCAAACGCTCCGCTCAACATACACCGGGGGGGGGCAACGATACTAGGGACGGTATTTATCAATCCGCTATTTAGGAAGGGAATTCTTGTACAGGTGACAGCCCGTACAAACGCGGGCACTGGCGCCCGTGACAGACGAAGCCAAGCTGGTGATCGGGCTGCTGTCTACTGGCGAATATGGTCCGATCTGGCATGTTTGGTCAGGTCGGGCACGGCAGTCGGGCAGTGGAGCAAGACCTGTCGAGAAAGGGTTCTGCTTTCCTACTGCAGTGTCCGACATGCCAAACTTGCCAGATCGGACCACATTGAAGTTTGGTGAATCACGGGATTGGCCTGTTTGGACGCTCGTTAATAATGGCTCGAACAGCGAGTTGGAGATTGATAAATATATCATCTAAGTGCATAAAATCACTGGAGCTTCATGCATGATGTGCTATAAAATCCAACTTGGGAGTGCATTAGCAAGATGTTTAGCGTACTGATTTCAAGGGATGCTTACATTCACTAGAGACACAGTAAGTGCTTTTGCCCAACTAGTTTTTGGATGAGGATATGGTGCTAAATGTTTGCCAAATTTGTACCTTTGAATATATTTTTCCCATAGTCCGGCACCTAGAACTTTCGAGTAGAGCATGACCAAACGCAAGCTTTATATACTCCTTTTCTGAAAAGGCAATTACCTATATTTTTGGTTTCAGAGAAGAAAGCTGATGAATTTACAGTTAAATAACCGCGATAGTTGATGACAGAGTTGTACCAGTGGCGGACCGAAGGGGGAGGGCGGAAGGGGGGGGGGGGGCGCCCCCCCCTTTCCCGAGAATGGGTCGCGAAATTTTTGAAACTTACCTATATGGGTTATAGAAATGTGCAAACACTTGTTTATTTTTGTAAATAATTAAAATAATTTTTAATAATTTTTAGAAATTTGAATCACCTTATAAAAAATTCTCGGGGATGGCTGACGCCACGCCCCCTTTTTTCAGATTTTAGGGGTTGGGCTCCCGCAAAAATTTTGAGAAGCACCCCAAAAACTTTTTCAAAGTGCGTGGCTAATGCCACGCACCTTCATTTGAAATAAATTTTCGTCGCCCTCCCCCCCCTCCGAAATTCTGGGACCGCCAGCACATATTATGCACAACTTTTTATTTTTGACATAACCTGCGACATTGCCTCTTACAAATGCCTGAAAATTACATAGCAGAGAAATCAAGATTATTGTAAGCTCGTAATTCGTTTGCACTAAGAAGATGGTTTATTTGGGCAGAGGACTAGTTTCGCGCGGACAGTGCAGCAGATACTCAGCCTGTGCATGTAGTAATAAGGCGCATTGTAGCAGATGTCTGGCGGGATCTCTCATTTCTGGCGACATATAGTCCCATACCGCATTTGCTTCTCTGTCAAGTTATGCTAGTAAAGTTTCGTCTGTTTGCCGTTTTACCAAACGCTCTATGCACCGCTTACTTTCTCAAAGTGTCTTTTCCAGAGACTTTACGTGAGTTGGACAAGAATGAGAATTTTCAACCTTACCTTCTTGTTACTTACCGTCTTAGTGGTATGTTGATCAAGCAAGACATCACTTAGTTTGTGATTTTACTCCTTAAAATGCTTACAGATCCTCTCTGCTGTGGACGTTGGTGAATGCGGCAAATTCAAAGAAGTTCTGAAAAAAATCCTAGAAAAGATAAAAGGTGGGATCACGAAGGTTCCGGACATTGCCGCAAAGGTTCCGGAAGTCCTCAATCATATAAAAGAAGCGAAGGAAATAATTAAACAAATCAAAGGAAATTGATAGTCTGTGCCTGATTGTCAATAAACCTTGACATTGTGATTCATTTGTAATACAGTTTTTGAGCTGTCGACCAAGGTTGATGGCAAGACTTTATTACGCGATAAGTCAACGTTTCGGCGATTCGTCCGCCTTCATCAGGACTTCCTGAGGGATCGAGACTTCGAGAACTGCCCGCTCAAACGCCTTGTTTGGCAGTATAGATTTAGTTTAGCTTAGTGATGGAATGGCAGAATAGATGTTGAAAGCTTGAATTCAGGTCAGACCGGCATATAGAGACAGAACAACCAGTACTGCGGTGCAGCCGCGCTATGAGTGAGTATGATAGTCAGTGTCAACAATGTTTCTTATATGGTTATAGAAGATCTCGTATATCTCGTATTAGATATAGATATGAGCGATATCTGAGATGTGCGATATTAGATATGTGCGATCCTCCAGGCTCTGACGCGTAAGCTACAAGTGCAGGTGCTATTCTCCCAAATTCTGACGTCGCAATGACGGTTAGGGTAGGTATATGGTATGAAGGGGAAAAATTTAAGTTTGACGAGTTTGGTTGAGATTTGGGATAGGGGTGTTATCCGACATGCTTATGACCAAAATGATAGTGAAACTGCTTTATAACGGCTTTTTGTAAGGTTACTGTAGGTTTACAATACAGGGTCTCACCCTAAACAAGGAAGGAAGCATTAATATAACAAATGAGTACGACATTTGCGTTCGGCAGGTCAAATAACCTTTTAATATGTAAAGTCTCGGCGGAATTTGAGCTTCGGAATCTTTAGTCATTGACGGTCGTCCCCAGCAGCTCTTGCGTACATCAACTCGTTCGACTTTTTTGCCACTGGGCTAATTAACGGCCTCCCTTATAGGTTTGAAGAATATCATAGGGCCAAGTGGGCCCTATGCTATTCTTCAAACCTGTAAGGGAGGTCGTTAATTATTTAGTCCAATTATCGTGTACAACGCCGTTCTCATCGCTGCGGCTATTTTGTCTTGTCGCTGTAGGGCTTTACGGCTGATCTCCTTTTGCTGGTCCAGAAGCTAAAAGAGATGAAGCTGATGAGTGGAATGTTTGGTATCACTTGTTAACATTATGTTTACCATCTTTAGGGAATCTTTCAACGTGTGGAACATGTCGATGAGGAGGCGTGCAAGTGGTACCCATGCAGCCGACTGCTGCCGCAGCCAGCCGCCAGAGCTGGCGTCAGCGCCGCTGCATGCGGTAAGATAATTACGCTAACCGTCTGAAATCTCCTACCAAGAGGTATCTCGCACTTCGTCGCGATATCATCCTCAGGGATAGGGCGAATATCAATGTTTATATCATTTTAGACAGCAAATTCTATAATTTACTGATAAAATGCAAATGAACAAATTTACAAAGGAGAACGGTATGCGACTCAATTCTTTGAAATAATCTGAAATAACCAAAAGTTGAAATAATCCAAAATACCAAAAAGTGTTAAGTTATCGAAATATTCTCCTGAAAATCAAAATCGTAGGAGAGCGTACTAGACATGCGAAAGAAGGTCCTAGCATTTCAAGACTTAGTGATGTTGAGCGAGCTGAATAAGCCAAGGTAGGCCAAATGGTAATTTTTTTGCAATGTTTCCTTTTTTGATGTATAGACCAGATACGACTAGGCATCGATGAAAGCTAGTGTTGTTGGAAAGCTCAAGCTGGTTACTACGGAACATTGCAAAAAATATATTGTAAAAATTCGAACAAATGCGGACAAAATGATTCTGAAATTGAAGTTTTCGAAACTTCCCGGAAACTTTCTTTACAACCTAGTAAGTTCTTGATGACCTACGATGTTCTCTTTTACATCAGTAGATGTGGCATATCCACCTTTCATCAGTGGCCTACTCAATTTTTGACCCACTTTGGCTCATTTATCCGCTACCTTCACTCATTCAGCTCGCTTAACATCACTAAGACTTGAAAGCTGTTAAGACTTTTTCCCGTCATGTCTCGTACATTCTCCTCCAAATTTGATTGAAAAACAGTTTGGTGACTAAACACTTTTTTCGCACCTTGAATTATTTCAACTTCTCGTTATTTCAAGGAATTGGATTTCATAACCTTTTTTTTAGGAAAGTTCTACTCTGTGCAAATTTGTTCATTTGCCTTTTATCAATGGATTATAGATTTTTTGTTGCTCAAAATGACATAAATTATGATGATAGTGCTGCCCCTGAGGATGATATCGCACCTCAGCGCGATGAGGTGCGAGGAGACCTCTCGGCAGGAGATTTTAGACGGCTAGCGTAATTATTTTACCATATGCGGCGGCGCTGACGCTAGCTCCGGCGGCTGGCTGCGGTAGCAGTCAGCTGCCTGGGTACAACTTTCTACGCACCCGTGTCGATGACATCCGACAGCACTGAGAAATCATCCGCAGTACGTTGGCAGTCTTAGAAGGAATTGCATCAGATCATGATGGACTTCTTCCGTACTACACATCTAACAGATGGAAGGTTTCGGCTATGTTTGTGGTCCTCGAAAAAAACGAATTCACCATCACCTGCATCGTATATCGCACTAACCACTACATCGAAAGTTAGGCATCTTCAAGGCAATTAGTCTTGAAGTGTGGAAAATCTAGAAGAATGATTACTATTTGATTAAAGTACAAGCTCGATTATCGATGAATCTTGGCATGAAGTAGTTATTTGTATACGTATTCTATAACCAAATAACTAAAAACGCTTTATTCAATTAGGCCAACGTTTGGGTGCATTTACTTCCGTCAGAGCCTGGAAGATCGCACACATTAGTGGTTTGTTCCCTCAAACGGCTTCTTAAGCCAAGGCTACACTCAAGATCAGGTCAGTTTGAAAGCAGTGACGGAAAGCATCGTCAATGCTTACCTCGGCAATCTTCAAATCAGGGTTGAGCAAACCACCAGACACAGCACACAGTAGTAGTAGCGAAAACCAGTATAACTGCCTTATATAGATGACTCTAATCTCAGTGTAGATCAAATCCGCAAAGGCACCGATACAAAATCAGATCACTATTTATGGCAACGCCCTCTTCCTTGCGGTTCATTGCAGGAGCTTTAAATGTTATCCAAAATGCTTCCAACGTTCTAGGACGAACATTTCGAATTCAAGCGTTAAGAGTGTGACAGCTACTACATTGAATTGTTGATTTGAGTGTTCCTCTCTGTGATGAGCGCCTAGAGAGGTGTTGGATTTAGATTTTGTAAGACCATCTAGGTGCTTTCGATTTGCACACACGAAGGCCTGCCAGTTTCTCCTATACACTGTTTCCCGGTTTGACAAGTTATCTGGTAGATTACTTCTACCTCCATGCAATCGCCTCGTTAACCAAATGGGCAGACGACGCAATTGATATTCATGCATAATCGGTCGTAACAGCTTACGAATTAGTTGTTTTTAAGACTGGGGCGAAACGTCTATGATTCTAACGGAGTCTTTTAGGCCTGCATGTTTCAATCTTTTTCTAATCGTTCTGCTGAAATCCTCGGATATGAAAGGAACAAAAAAAGAATTTTGACTTCATTCTTGTTTGTGCGCGGTTTGTATTCTTGCCAGGTACGTTTCGATGAATGGCATGTGGTGTAACAATTGGACTGCGCAACTTGTCTGGCAAGATTCAACGATGTAGCGCGTTCCTGATCGAAAGAAACTGCCTTGGCAGTCTTAAACATATTACAAATTATCGACTTTTTTGTGCTCCAAGGATGGGCCGAAAGAGTGAACTAATATATTTTTGCTGCTTGATTTTCGAAATCACTTGATTTTGTATGATTGATCACGCAGTTGCACTTGTTCGTTAAGACAAGGCAGCTAGGTTGAAGCAAGTGTCTAGTTCGTCATGTGTTGCGCACACTATACAGCATCATCTATATAGCCGCAATAAAGTATTGGTTTGCGCGCAAGTACGGGGCTCTCGATTTTTGACATATAGGTAACGGCAACAACAGGTGCGAGCCTCTGCCCCATTGCCGCTGATTTGTTTATAGTTCTGTCCATCGAAAAACGCTGCAGCTAAGACATTCTTTCAAGAGCACCATCACCTGCCGTTATCAAAACCGTACATGTTGGAACCACGGTGTTCGTTCAGTATCTCGTAGACCCTTCCATGGCCCCTTCATTCGACACATTTGTATACAACGAAGTGAGTCGAATGATTCGACGACACATTCTTTACTTAGCGGTGCCTTACTGACTTGCTCAACGAACATGTTAGTATTCGTTGGGTGAGCAGGAATATATCGAAGCAATTGCATGAGGATCAAGTTCAACAGCCAAGATATCCTATCACTGGGACTTCGACAGCTGCTTACAATAGGCCTTATTTTGAACCCTGCAGGTCCAAAAAAGGGATATTACTAGCAGTGAGCTCGCGCGTTTTGATGAGCACATAAAGGACGGGACATTTGAGCAGATCGTTTCTTAGATGTGATATCATCTTTTTTGGTAAGCCTACAGAGTTTGTAGTATCTGTCCATAGTCTGTTCAACGGCAATAGTCTTTTGCATATTCGTTCTCGGAGAAAGCCTGGTACAATGTCACATCATTCAAGTGATGTCTTGTTATGGTCATATCTAGTTCTCTTGTCAAAACTACGAAATCCCCTCCCCCCCTCTTCATCGCTAATGGATATCTTGATGTTCTTACTCGCGCACAATTCATGAAGTTCTCTTACAAGGGAAGTTCGTATGGTCGAAGTGGCGATTCAGATGGGGATGTATACCAATGAATAGAAAGTAAAACGGTGTTCTCAACTATACCTTCAATACCTGCGACGCATTCTTCTAGATGGAGTTATGGGCTTTTTTGTATATATAATGGAAATGTGATCTAGAAATGAAATGCGAGTTGTGGATAAAGAACATGTTCGGAAAACACTGGAAAACGTTTGGACGAGCTTAATTTAGACCTACAGAACTTTCGATAGTTTGCTTGAGCTTGCACGCTTTTGTGTAGAAATTACCGTGATTTTGCGACTCAAAATGCAGAAAAGCTCATAAGTTTCTTCAGAACAATGCATCGCAGATATAGAAGGTACAGTGGCCCCCCGAGAGGTCGCGAATTTTTTGAAATTTTTTTACATGGGTTATAAAAATGTGCAAGTGACTTGTTTGTTCTTGTGAATAATTGAAACAATTTTCAAAATTTTTTAAAAATTCACTTTAGCCTTATAAAAAACTTTTTCGGAGATGTGGCTGACGCCACGCCCCCTTTTTCCAGATTTTAGGAGTTGGGCACCCGCAAAAATTTTGAGAAGCACCCCAAAAATTTTTTCAAAGTGCGTGGCTAATGCCACGCACCTTCATTTGAAATAAATTTTCGTCGCCCTCCCCCCCCCCCTCCGAAATTCTGGGACCGCCAGCACATATTATGCACAACTTTTTATTTTTGACATAACCTGCGACATTGCCTCTTACAAATGCCTGAAAATTACATAGCAGAGAAATCAAGATTATTGTAAGCTCGTAATTCGCTTGCACTAAGAAGATGATTTATTGAGGCAGAGGACTAGTTTCGCGCGGACAGTGCAGCAGATACTCAGCCTGTGCATATAGTAATAAGGCGTATTTGTTGCAGATGTCTGGCGGGATCTCTCATTTCTGGCGACATATAGTCCCATACCTCATTTGCTTCTCTGTCAAGTTATGCTAATAAAGTTTCGTGCTGTTTGCCGTTTTACCAAACGCTCTATGCACCGCTTACTTTCTCAAAGTGTCTTTTCCAGAGACTTTACGTGAGTTGGACAAGAATGAGAATTTTCAACCTTACCTTCTTGTTACTTACCATCTTAGTGGTATGTTGATCAAGCAAGACATCACTTAGTTTGCGATTTTACTCTTTAGAATGCTTACAGATTCTCTCTGTTGTGGACGTTGGTGAATGCGGCAAATTCAAAGACATTCTGGGAAAAATCCTAAAAAAGATAAAAGTTGCGATCAAGAAGGTTCCGGACATTGCCGCAAAGGTTCCGGAAGTCCTTAATCAAGTGAAGGAAGCGAAGGAAATAATTGGGCAAATCAAAGGAAATTGATTTTGTGCGTGATTGTCGATAAACCTTGACATTGTGATTCATTTGTAACACAATTTTTAAGCTGTCGACCAAGGTTGATGGCAAGACTTTATTACGCGATAAGTCAACGTTTCGGCGATTCGTCCGCCTTCATCAGGACTTCCTGAAGGAACGAGACTTCGAGAACTGCCCGCTCAAACGCCTTGTTTGGCAATAGATTTAGTTTAGCTTAGTGATGGAATGGCGGAATAGATGTTGAAAACCTGACTTCAGTCTTGTCAGACCGGCATATAGAGACAGAACAACCAGTACTGCGTTGCAGCGCTATGAGTGAGTATGATAGTCAGTGTCAACAATGTTTTTATGGTTATAGAAGACCTCGTATTAGAATCCACATAGTGTCTGATAGTGGAACAGGTTTATGGCAATGCCTTCATCTTTGCGGTTCATTTTTTGGGTTTAGACTTATCTAAAAAACCTCCAGGTTTTGAGGGCTATTATCTCGGATTCGTGCGACAAGATCGTAACAGTGACTTGAAAATAATGGTTCTCATGACATAACC
Source organism: Cylicocyclus nassatus (assembly GCA_958299035.1). Lineage (NCBI taxonomy): Eukaryota > Metazoa > Nematoda > Chromadorea > Rhabditida > Strongylidae > Cylicocyclus > Cylicocyclus nassatus. The sequence goes on along the minus strand of CATQJL010000316.1, from coordinate 48,365 downwards.
TTCGATGTCACCCAAAGGTGTGAACAGTTAGAATTTCTGAGGCGTCAAGGTGTCCTTTGATTCTTGTGCACAGGAGTCGCCAGTCTCTATTACGTATTGCTCACCGCATTTTTGACAGGTTATGAGATATCTTGAATCTCAGTCGCCTGGTTTTTCAGAGCTCAGATGATTGGCGGTCGTGCACATTCTGTCATACGCTTGATTGCGGCGTAGTTGTTTTTTTTTTGATAGAACTAGGGATATCATAACTTTGAGGAATCATCGAGGTCCGCTTGGGCCAAAGATTTTCTGATAGCTCTGCTAGGTCATCAGATAAGAATAACACAAATCGATATTTTTGTTGTCTGTTTCATTTCGGTCGGCCTGCTTTCTTGCTTACAGGTATGCGTTGGTGCAAGGTTCACGATGGATTGCGCTGTTCAACGTTGGATGAAAGCGATTTTACTGCCTTGAACATATTGTCTATCACGAAACGTTTCATACTCCAAGGTTGTGCAGAGCGGTAGTGAATTGATATAGTCTTACTAGCTCTTTGCGGAACCATTTTGTTACATATGATCCGTAAGATTGAAACATTTGGACGTTTAGGAATGCTAGCCAATTTTCAACGGGTTTGTCCCACGTGATCTTATGCTAGGAGATTGGCTATTTGGAATGTCAAAACATATGTCTATTTCACTTTGAATTGGACATATTGGCAGCAGTTGTCAATTAATATACAGGATGTTCCAAAAATAGTTTACACTGTTCAATCGTTAATATCTTTTTTTCCAGGGAGTCTTTTACCTACCTTAATGTACCATTTTGTAGAGCTCGCTTCAACTTAGACTTACAATATAAAGGGAACCACAGATCTTTTTGGTACCGTAGGATTATGGCAAGAATCTTTGGCTCACAGCATTATTGTGATTAGCCGTGTTTCAAAAAAGTTTCCAAAAATTCTGAAAACTGGTGTAAGAGGGATTCTACATGTGCTGATTTTATTACTCATCTTTCTAGGAGTTTGCAAAGCTTTTTAAAGGGTGTGACTGGAATTTTAGGGAGCATAGTAGAAATAACTATTACGGTTTACGGGGCATAAGTCATAAAGGAAGCTTCGCGGTCAAATATAAAGTTCATGGTTGGTTGGGCGAGTTTAATTAGCCTAGTGTAGAGTTTATATTGTTTGGTTCACTTTCTAAGACGAAGTAGGACCCTCAATGGCTCAAAAGCTTCTTGAAGTTCCTACCGTGATCCTACAGTAGTGAATGAAGACAGTTGATTCGCTCTATGCTGTAAATCTAAGTTGAAGCCCGCTCTACAAAATAGTATCTGAAAGAAGACAAAAGACTTCTAGGAAAGGGAAACATTAATGATCAAATCGTGTATACATACTTTTGGGACATTTTCCATAGAAGAGGCAAGGGCTTACAAGCAAGAACTTTTTTGTTTTTCGATCTTTTACATGAAGGCGATTGCGACGCCATATTCTCATTGAAATTGATAGAAATACTTCTTTTCAAGAATATGTATTGTTGTGTTTCACAATCAGTTCGAATCTCTAATGGTCTCTTGATCATTAACCGCTCTCAAATTACCCTCCCAAATCAGTTTCAGGTAAAGGGAGCCATCCGGGTCCTAGTTTAAACGTGAGATTGTAACCGTTGCACCCTTATCGCAACTATGGATATAACGTACGATGCAGACTCATTTGTTTCAAAAAAGGCATAGCCTATTCAGCACAAAACTGAAAAATATAAATGAATTCGAAGTTGCAAATGCATCAAATCGTAAGACTATCCACTAACCACTAAACCGAAAGTTAGGCATCCTCGAGTCGAGTGCAGGCCTTCAGTCTTAAAGTATAGAAAATTCGAAGAAATGATTACTATTTGATTAAAGTCCAAGCTCGATTATTGATGAATCTTGGCATGAGGCATTTATTTGTATACGTATTCTATAGCCGATAACCAAAATTGTTAATACACTTTATCCAATTAGGCCAACATTTGGGTGCATTCACCTTCGTCAGAGCCTGGAGGATCGCACATATCTAATATCGTACATCTCAGACATCGCTCATATCTATATCTAATACGAGATATACGAGATCTTCTATAACCATATAAGAAACATTGTTGACACTGACTATCATACTCACTTATAGCGCGGCTGCACCGCAGTACTGGTTGTTCTGTCTCTATATGCCGGTCTGACCTGAATTCAAGCTTTCAACATCTATTCTGCCATTCCATCACTAAGCTAAACTAAATCTATACTGCCAAACAAGGCGTTTGAGCGGGCAGTTCTCGAAGTCTCGATCCCTCAGGAAGTCCTGATGAAGGCGGACGAATCGCCGAAACGTTGACTTATCGCGTAATAAAGTCTTGCCATCAACCTTGGTCGACAGCTCAAAAACTGTATTACAAATGAATCACAATGTCAAGGTTTATTGACAATCAGGCACAGACTATCAATTTCCTTTGATTTGTTTAATTATTTCCTTCGCTTCTTTTATATGATTGAGGACTTCCGGAACCTTTGCGGCAATGTCCGGAACCTTCGTGATCCCACCTTTTATCTTTTCTAGGATTTTTTTCAGAACTTCTTTGAATTTGCCGCATTCACCAACGTCCACAGCAGAGAGGATCTGTAAGCATTTTAAGGAGTAAAATCACAAACTAAGTGATGTCTTGCTTGATCAACATACCACTAAGACGGTAAGTAACAAGAAGGTAAGGTTGAAAATTCTCATTCTTGTCCAACTCACGTAAAGTCTCTGGAAAAGACACTTTGAGAAAGTAAGCGGTGCATAGAGCGTTTGGTAAAACGGCAAACAGACGAAACTTTACTAGCATAACTTGACAGAGAAGCAAATGCGGTATGGGACTATATGTCGCCAGAAATGAGAGATCCCGCCAGACATCTGCTACAATGCGCCTTATTACTACATGCACAGGCTGAGTATCTGCTGCACTGTCCGCGCGAAACTAGTCCTCTGCCCAAATAAACCATCTTCTTAGTGCAAACGAATTACGAGCTTACAATAATCTTGATTTCTCTGCTATGTAATTTTTAGGCATTTGTAAGAGGCAATGTCGCAGATTATGTCAAAAATAAAAAGTTGTGCATGATGTGTGCTGGCGGTCCCAGAATTTCGGAGGGGGGGGGCGACGAAAATTTATTTCAAATGAAGGTGCGTGGCATTAGCCACGCACTTTGAAAAAGTTTTTGGGGTGCTTCTCAAAATTTTTGCGGGAGCCCAACCCCTAAAATCTGAAAAAAGGGGGCGTGGCGTCAGCCATCCCCGAGAATTTTTTATAAGGTGATTCAAATTTTTAAAAATTATTAAAAATTATTTTAATTATTTACAAAAATAAACAAGTCGTTTGCACATTTCTATAACCCATATAGGTAAGTTTCAAAAATTTCGCGACCCATTCTCGGGAAAGGGGGGGGGCGCCCCCCCCCTTCCGCCCTCCCCCTTCGGTCCGCCACTGGTACAACTCTGTCATCAACTATCGCGGTTATTTAACTGTAAATTCATCAGCTTTCTTCTCTGAAACCAAAAATATAGGTAATTGCCTTTTCAGAAAAGGAGTATATAAAGCTTGCGTTTGGTCATGCTCTACTCGAAAGTTCTAGGTGCCGGACTATGGGAAAAATATATTCAAAGGTACAAATTTGGCAAACATTTAGCACCATATCCTCATCCAAAAACTAGTTGGGCAAAAGCACTTACTGTGTCTCTAGTGAATGTAAGCATCCCTTGAAATCAGTACGCTAAACATCTTGCTAATGCACCCCCAAGTTGGATTTTATAGCACATCATGCATGAAGCTCCAGTGATTTTATGCACTTAGATGATATATTTATCAATCTCCAACTCGCTGTTCGAGCCATTATTAACGAGCGTCCAAACAGGCCAATCCCGTGATTCACCAAACTTCAATGTGGTCCGATCTGGCAAGTTTGGCATGTCGGACACTGCAGTAGGAAAGCAGAACCCTTTCTCGACAGGTCTTGCTCCACTGCCCGACTGCCGTGCCCGACCTGACCAAACTTGCCAGATCGGACCATATTCGCCAGTAGACAGCAGCCCGATCACCAGCTTGGCTTCGTCTGTCACGGGCGCCAGTGCCCGCGTTTGTACGGGCTGTCACCTGTACAAGAATTCCCTTCCTAAATAGCGGATTGATAAATACCGTCCCTAGTATCGTTGCCCCCCCCCCCGGTGTATGTTGAGCGGAGCGTTTGCAAACATCCGCGTTGTGACTGATCAAAACTCAACGCAAAGCGAACGGCGAGGTATATAACTGTCGTCATACGTGGCAGAGTTGGTAGCGAGAGATTACAAAGAAAAACTTGCGGTAGAGGGTGAATAAGTTCACCAACGGGTTTAGATGTCTGCAAATGCTCCGCATAACGTACACCGGGGGACGATAGCAAAGTTGATTGAAGTGTGCTGTAAAAGTGCGAATAAATCAAAAATTCTCTAACTGGTTCAATATTTGTGAGCATTTGACATTTTCAACTAAAATGGCTTGCTCTGCATTGCAGTTGCTAAATATTTCCAAGATGCGGATACGTAAAATTTCTACCATTGAAGTTATCCCACACATATGATACCCACGTCTGCCGTATCTTCAATACACGAAAACACCGTGAGTTGCAGAGACCATTTGAAGTGAGATGTACATGGTATAAACGCTTCGGTTAAAATATTAGTTTGGCCCGAAAATGTGCTAGCACCATTTTGAGAAATCTATAGCTTCTTACACTCCAAAGCTTTTGCTTTCCCGAAAATTTGAATCGTCTGAAAAAGATAATCATACGTTTTACAAAAACACTTGAGGTACTTTCTAGCTCGCAAACACAGCAGTGAGCAGTGATAGATTACGAATAGAATTTGTAAGCTTGTCAGAAATGTGAACCAGGGCCGGGACAAAGGTAGCAAAAAGTCCTCTGTGAAGCGATTACGCCTATGGCGCTTTGATTCAACGATTTTCCGCTTACACCAACTGCGCAGGCTATTTGATTGAAGTCCGTTCTCAAAAGCCAAAACTTGTTTGTTCTTGAAAGCAGCAAAAGGGGGAGGAAAAGGTGAAGAAGAAGTCGCTCCAGTGATCACGCAAGTGTCAAACTTCTTGCAATGCATACAAGGACTTTTGTACCCTGCAAGCTCTCAAAGTATTTACCTCAACTCTGCAAGAAGCGAAGCTGCTGCTGCCAGCTGAAGGTTTGGCCCCGCCAAGCAGTGGTATCAACGCAGAGTACTAAAGCGCGAGTTTGCGGACCGGCTGTCCCCGGCGATTGACTGAGCTAGAGGACCGTAAATTCACAAATGAGGGCCTCTGTGCTGGCCAAGAAACAAAGCAGTAGGAATGTGAAAAGAAGGAATTTCATTGTTAACTTTGAAATTTATAGTATAAATGCACCTCTTCAAATAAAGGCTGTATTGAGACACTAGAAAAGGAAAAGTCCACATGTCTGTTTTACTTATCACATGATATCTTTTCTCAGCGTTGGCTAAGCGGTTGCAAAATAGGGTTATGTTATATTGACTGTAATGGCTTTTGTTGAGGGCTTACCCCGTGGCCTCGATGGGAATATTCGTGGAAGGCGAGCCCTACAACATTTGAAGCAAGAAATCGAGAGCTATGACCGACAAGGATACAATTTTCTTTCTTACACTTATATAGCCCTGTAACAGTCATATGTGAGTACTTCTATTGATCGCTTATATGTAATCAGCTTTGAAAGAATAGATAAGGAAAAATCCCAAGCAGTGGTATCAACGCAGAGTACTCGAATATTCCCATCGAGGCCACGGGGTAAGCCCTCAACAAAAGCCATTACAGTCAATATAACATAACCCTATTTTGCAACCGCTTAGCCAACGCTGAGAAAAGATATCATGTGATAAGTAAAACAGACATGTGGACTTTTCCTTTTCTAGTGTCTCAATACAGCCTTTATTTGAAGAGGTGCATTTATTCAAAATCGAATGGTATTTCTATAAAAATGGTGCTCAAGATTATTTTTTTACCGAAAAATTAGATGTCAAAAAACGTATCTTTTCCAAATAACTATCGCCAATGCAAATACTTAGTTCGCTCAAGTCTTGATGAATGAACGCCCAAAACTCATTCTTCTCCAAAATTGGTTTTTTGATAACTTGCTGCGAGTTTATGTCCAAACATGTAAATGCAAGCCAACGCTGTAATTATCCTGCATGATGCTTGTTTTGAAATCACACCAGAGACGGTAAAATTTTGCTTTTTTGCTCTACAAGAGCGAGTGTTAGCTTCCTTTTGTACCGATAGTCTTCATTTCTTTAAGGCCATTAAATTACATGCGTTTATGTGTGGTTCATGATTCAGAACTCCATTTTGCTCATCTTCATTCAAATATATCATTTGGTTATGGCAAGCGTTTCTTCTTTCTTCAGCTAGATTTTTAGCCGATTATGTTTTCTGAAGTAAATCGCCGATTTGATGACAATACTTCTATCAAGAGAAGCTGCTAAGTGGTGCTTTTCAATGACGCAAAAATTAATTATTAGATCATCTGTTTAGTGTCATTGAGAATCATTTACTGTAAGCTCCCTAGCGATTGCTAATAGATTGCGTCAAAATTTGCTTCGACGACGTTTTAGTCATTTTTGCTTCTATATTGTACAGGACAAAATATTACATATATATACATACTCAGATAATCGCCGGGGGCAGGCGGTCCGCAAACTCGCGCTTTTCTGCAGGCGGTCAGCAGGATTTCGGGGCGTGGCCAAATCTTCAGCGGGCGGTATTTGCGTTTTCTGCAAGCGGGCATCAATACAAAATTTTCTGCAAGCGCTCGTCAAACAATCTCTTTCAGCGAGCGCTGGCCAAACTTTCAGCAGGCGCTCGGCTCTTTTTACGCAGTTTCGGGCGTACGCCGAGAAAAGATGAGACTCCATGTGGCAGAGGTGCCATCGATGGTTTTATTACCCAAGTTTGGGGTACTTTCTTCCAGCGGAAAGTACCTGAGGGCTGTGCGGTCCTTCAAAAAGGACCGTGCGGCTCCCAATAATTTTGCGTGTTCCCGCGGAAAATCCGCGAGAATGCGGCCACTGCGCCGCAACTAATCTGTAAGGAAACCGCAATTGTTCTTCAAGCATTCGTCCAAAATTTCGCTAAAATTCTTCCAAATTTCTGCAAGCGGACCACAAAAAATCAGCGAACTATTTTTCCGGTGCCCGCTTGCTCAAAATTCGCATGGCCGCTTGCCCCCGGCGATTATCTGAGTATATATACACAGACAGTCGGTGCCGTAGCTCTGGAGGACAGTCGAAATCTGGCAGAACCGCGGAGGACCCAATTGACCATTGAGAGCGGGGCGAGGGGGCGGTCCCTTCTTGTAGGTCACAGTGACGTCACAAGCAGGCGAATAGGACCCCTCTCCGGGACGCACAAATCTTTGCTCTGGAGGTACGCCAGATTTGGGACACCTTCGGAGCACAAAATGGGAGAGTTCCGAAGCACATAAAGGGAGGTCTCCGGAGCACAAAATGTGAGGGCTCCGGAGCACAAAATGGCAGAGGGGCAATTCCCCGCGGGGGAAACCCCGCGGCTCTGCCATTTCTGCTCCGGAGGTATGCCGTCGACTGTCTGAGTATATATAAAATATTGTGTGCTGAAACCATTTGCTACCACTGAAAGGCAGCAATCACAGCAATCGGTTATACTCTAATAGCCAGCTACATGACCTCAAATTCCAAATGAAACAGTAAGCGCTGATTACTGTAAGCTCATTTAGATGCATAGATGCAAGTACTTAAAAATTGTGGATAGGCGATGTGCATGTGCATTCTGTGCCGTAACTTCGCACTATGAATGCAGTACTTTATGCCTTTTTTCTGATTTTGAAGGCCGAAAAAGCTTGTCTCTTCAATGCTCGTCGAAGGCGTCGAAGCAAATTTTTTTGACGCAATCTATTAGCAATCGCTAAGGGGCTTGCAGTAAATGATTCTCAATGACACTAAACAGATGATCTAATAATTAATTTTTGCGTCATTGAAAAGCACCACTTATCAGCTTTTCTTGATAGAAGTATTGTCATCAAATCGGCGATTTACTTCAGAAAACATAATCGGCTAAAAATCTAGCTGAAGAAAGAAGAAACGCTTGCCATAACCAAATACTATATTTAGATGAAGATGAGCAAAATGGAGTTCTGAATCATGAACCACACATAAACGCATGTAATTTAATGGCCTTAAGGAAATGAAATCGATTTCGAGCACTGCAAAATTTGGTTAACGGCAATGCTGGGGTCATTTAATGATTGTTATGTGATTAAACAAGGACTTCTCCCACGGCAAAATCATCTGAAAGCTCCGAAAACATCGTTAAATTGTCATTCGACACCTTTGGTCACAAGCAACGGACACATATTAGTCACGAGTTGCGAACGTTCAAGGATTAGTATGCTTTTTTCCGTCACAGTAACCGTCGGGGATTTTTCCTTATCTATTCTTTCAAAGCTGATTACATATAAGCGATCAATAGAAGTACTCGCATATGACTGTTACAGGGCTATATAAGTGTAAGAAAGGAAATTGTGTCCGTGTCATTCATAGCTCTCGATTTCTTGCTCAAATGTTGTAGGGCTTGCCTTCCACGAATATTCCTATCGAGGCCACGGGGTAAGCCCTCAACAAAAGCCATTACAGTCAATATAACATTACCCTCTTTTGCAACCGCTTAGCCAACGCTGAGAAAAGATATCATGTGATAAGTAAAACAGACATGTGGACTTTTTCTTTTCTAGTGTTTCAATACAGCCTTTATTTGAAGAGGTGCATTTATACTATAAATTTCAAAGTTAACAATGAAATTCCTTCTTTTCACATTCCTACTGCTTTGTTTCTTGGCCAGCACAGAGGCGCTCATTTGTGAACGGTCCTCTAGCTCAATCAATCGCCGGGGACAGCCGGTCCGCAAACTCGCGCTTTCTTGCAGGCGGTCAGCAGAATTTTCGGGCGGGGCCAAACCTTCAGCTGGCAGCAGCAGCTTCGCTTCTTGCATAGTTGAGGTAAATACTTTGAGAGCTTGCAGGGTACAAAAGTCCTTGTATGCATTGCAAGAAGTTTGACACTTGCGTGATCACTGGAGCGACTTCTTCTTCACCTTTTCCTCCCCCTTTTGCTGCTTTCAAGAACAAACAAGTTTTGGCTTTTGAGAACGGACTTCAATCAAATAGCCTGCGCAGTTGGTGTAAGCGGAAAATCGTTGAATCAAAGCGCCATAGGCGTAATCGCTTCACAGAGGACTTTTTGCTACCTTTGTCCCGGCCCTGGTTCACATTTCTGACAAGCTTACAAATTCTATTCGTAATCTATCACTGCTCACTGCTGTGTTTGCGAGCTAGAAAGTAACTCAAGTGTTTTTGTAAAACGTATGATTATCTTTTCAGACGATTCAAATTTTCGGGAAAGCAAAAGCTTTGGAGTGTAAGAAGCTATAGATTTCTCAAAATGGTGCTAGCACATTTTCGGGCCAAACTAATATTTTAACCGAAGCGTTTATACCATGTACATCTCACTTCAAATGGTCTCTGCAACTCACGGTGTTTTCGTGTATTGAAGATACGGCAGACGTGGGTATCATATGTGTGGGATAACTTCAATGGTAGAAATTTTACGTATCCGCATCTTGGAAATATTTAGCAACTGCAATGCAGAGCAAGCCATTTTAGTTGAAAATGTCAAATGCTCACAAATATTGAACCAGTTAGAGAATTTTTGATTTATTCGCACTTTTACAGCACACTTCAATCAATTTTGCTATCGTCCCCCGGTGTACGTTATGCGGAGCATTTGCAGACATCTAAACCCGTTGGTGAACTTATTCACCCTCTACCGCAAGTTTTTCTTTGTAATCTCTCGCTACCAACTCTGCCACGTATGACGACAGTTATATACCTCGCCGTTCGCTTTGCGTTGAGTTTTGATCAGTCACAACGCGGATGTTTGCAAACGCTCCGCTCAACATACACCGGGGGGGGGCAACGATACTAGGGACGGTATTTATCAATCCGCTATTTAGGAAGGGAATTCTTGTACAGGTGACAGCCCGTACAAACGCGGGCACTGGCGCCCGTGACAGACGAAGCCAAGCTGGTGATCGGGCTGCTGTCTACTGGCGAATATGGTCCGATCTGGCAAGTTTGGTCAGGTCGGCCACGGCAGTCGGGCAGTGGAGCAAGACCTGTCGAGAAAGGGTTCTGCTTTCCTACTGCAGTGTCCGACATGCCAAACTTGCCAGATCGGACCACATTGAAGTTTGGTGAATCACGGGATTGGCCTGTTTGGACGCTCGTTAATAATGGCTCGAACAGCGAGTTGGAGATTGATAAATATATCATCTAAGTGCATAAAATCACTGGAGCTTCATGCATGATGTGCTATAAAATCCAACTTGGGAGTGCATTAGCAAGATGTTTAGCGTACTGATTTCAAGGGATGCTTACATTCACTAGAGACACAGTAAGTGCTTTTGCCCAACTAGTTTTTGGATGAGGATATGGTGCTAAATGTTTGCCAAATTTGTACCTTTGAATATATTTTTCCCATAGTCCGGCACCTAGAACTTTCGTGTAGAGCATGACCAAACGCAAGCTTTATATACTCCTTTTCTGAAAAGGCAATTACCTATATTTTTGGTTTCAGAGAAGAAAGCTGATGAATTTACAGTTAAATAACCGCGATAGTTGATGACAGAGTTGTACCAGTGGCGGACCGAAGGGGGAGGGCGGAAGGGGGGGGGGGCCCCCCCCCCTTTCCCGAGAATGGGTCGCGAAATTTTTGAAACTTACCTATATGGGTTATAGAAATGTGCAAACGACTTGTTTATTTTTGTAAATAATTAAAATAATTTTTAATAATTTTTAAAAATTTGAATCACCTTATAAAAAATTCTCGGGGATGGCTGACGCCACGCCCCCTTTTTTCAGATTTTAGGGGTTGGGCTCCCGCAAAAATTTTGAGAAGCACCCCAAAAACTTTTTCAAAGTGCGTGGCTAATGCCACGCACCTTCATTTGAAATAAATTTTCGTCGCCCCCCCCCCTCCGAAATTCTGGGACCGCCAGCACACATCATGCACAACTTTTTATTTTTGACATAATCTGCGACATTGCCTCTTACAAATGCCTAAAAATTACATAGCAGAGAAATCAAGATTATTGTAAGCTCGTAATTCGTTTGCACTAAGAAGATGGTTTATTTGGGCAGAGGACTAGTTTCGCGCGGACAGTGCAGCAGATACTCAGTCTGTGCATGTAGTAATAAGGCGCATTGTAGCAGATGTCTGGCGGGATCTCTCATTTCTGGCGACATATAGTCCCATACCGCATTTGCTTCTCTGTCAAGTTATGCTAGTAAAGTTTCGTCTGTTTGCCGTTTTACCAAACGCTCTATGCACCGCTTACTTTCTCAAAGTGTCTTTTCCAGAGACTTTACGTGAGTTGGACAAGAATGAGAATTTTCAACCTTACCTTCTTGTTACTTACCGTCTTAGTGGTATGTTGATCAAGCAAGACATCACTTAGTTTGTGATTTTACTCCTTAAAATGCTTACAGATCCTCTCTGCTGTGGACGTTGGTGAATGCGGCAAATTCAAAGAAGTTCTGAAAAAAATCCTAGAAAAGATAAAAGGTGGGATCACGAAGGTTCCGGACATTGCCGCAAAGGTTCCGGAAGTCCTCAATCATATAAAAGAAGCGAAGGAAATAATTAAACAAATCAAAGGAAATTGATAGTCTGTGCCTGATTGTCAATAAACCTTGACATTGTGATTCATTTGTAATACAGTTTTTGAGCTGTCGACCAAGGTTGATGGCAAGACTTTATTACGCGATAAGTCAACGTTTCGGCGATTCGTCCGCCTTCATCAGGACTTCCTGAGGGATCGAGACTTCGAGAACTGCCCGCTCAAACGCCTTGTTTGGCAGTATAGATTTAGTTTAGCTTAGTGATGGAATGGCAGAATAGATGTTGAAAGCTTGAATTCAGGTCAGACCGGCATATAGAGACAGAACAACCAGTACTGCGGTGCAGCCGCGCTATGAGTGAGTATGATAGTCAGTGTCAACAATGTTTCTTATATGGTTATAGAAGATCTCGTATATCTCGTATTAGATATAGATATGAGCGATATCTGAGATGTGCGATATTAGATATGTGCGATCCTCCAGGCTCTGACGCGTAAGCTACAAGTGCAGGTGCTATTCTCCCAAATTCTGACGTCACAATGACGGTTAGGGTAGGTATATGCTATGAAGGGGAAAAATTTAAGTTTGACGAGTTTGGTTGAGATTTGGGATAGGGGTGTTATCCGACATGCTTATGACCAAAATGATAGTGAAACTGCTTTATAACGGCTTTTTGTAAGGTTACTGTAGGTTTACAATACAGGGTCTCACCCTAAACAAGGAAGGAAGCATTAATATAACAAATGAGTACGACATTTGCGTTCGGCAGGTCAAATAACCTTTTAATATGTAAAGTCTCGGCGGAATTTGAGCTTCGGAATCTTTAGTCATTGACGGTCGTCCCCAGCAGCTCTTGCGTACATCAACTCGTTCGACTTTTTTGCCAACTGGGCTAATTAACGGCCTCCCTTATAGGTTTGAAGAATATCATAGGGCCAAGTGGGCCCTATGCTATTCTTCAAACCTGTAAGGGAGGTCGTTAATTATTTAGTCCAATTATCGTGTACAACGCCGTTCTCATCGCTGCGGCTATTTTGTCTTGTCGCTGTAGGGCTTTACGGCTGATCTCCTTTTGCTGGTCCAGAAGCTAAAAGAGATGAAGCTGATGAGTGGAATGTTTGGTATCACTTGTTAACATTATGTTTACCATCTTTAGGGAATCTTTCAACGTCTGGAACATGTCGATGAGGAGGCGTGCAAGTGGTACCCATGCAGCCGACTGCTGCCGCAGCCAGCCGCCAGAGCTGGCGTCAGCGCCGCTGCATACGGTAAAATAATTACGCTAACCGTCTGAAATCTCCTACCAAGAGGTATCTCGCACTTCGTCGCGATATCATCCTCAGGGATAGGGCGAATATCAATGTTTATATCATTTTAGACAGCAAATTCTATAATTTACTGATAAAATGCAAATGAACAAATTTACAAAGGAGAACGGTATGCGACTCAATTCTTTGAAATAATCTGAAATAACCAAAAGTTGAAATAATCCAAAATACCAAAAAGTGTTAAGTTATCGAAATATTCTCCTGAAAATCAAAATCGTAGGAGAGCGTACTAGACATGCGAAAGAAGGTCCTAGCATTTCAAGACTTAGTGATGTTGAGCGAGCTGAATAAGCCAAGGTAGGCCAAATGGTAATTTTTTTGCAATGTTTCCTTTTTTGATGTATAGACCAGATACGACTAGGCATCGATGAAAGCTAGTGTTGTTGGAAAGCTCAAGCTGGTTACTACGGAACATTGCAAAAAATATATTGTAAAAATTCGAACAAATGCGGACAAAATGATTCTGAAATTGAAGTTTTTGAAACTTCCCGGAAACTTTCTTTACAACCTAGTAAGTTCTTGATGACCTACGATCTTCTCTTTTACATCAGTAGATGTGGCATATCCACCTTTCATCAGTGGCCTACTCAATTTTTGACCCACTTTGGCTCATTTATCCGCTACCTTCACTCATTCAGCTCGCTTAACATCACTAAGACTTGAAAGCTGTTAAGACTTTTTCCCGTCATGTCTCGTACATTCTCCTCCAAATTTGATTGAAAAACAGTTTGGTGACTAAACACTTTTTTCGCACCTTGAATTATTTCAACTTCTCGTTATTTCAAGGAATTGGATTTCATAACCTTTTTTTTAGGAAAGTTCTACTCTGTGCAAATTTGTTCATTTGCCTTTTATCAATGGATTATAGATTTTTTGTTGCTCAAAATGACATAAATTATGATGATAGTGCTGCCCCTGAGGATGATATCGCACCTCAGCGCGATGAGGTGCGAGGAGACCTCTCGGCAGGAGATTTTAGACGGCTAGCGTAATTATTTTACCATATGCGGCGGCGCTGACGCTAGCTCCGGCGGCTGGCTGCGGTAGCAGTCAGCTGCCTGGGTACAACTTTCTACGCACCCGTGTCGATGACATCCGACAGCACTGAGAAATCATCCGCAGTACGTTGGCAGTCTTAGAAGGAATTGCATCAGATCATGATGGACTTCTTCCGTACTACACATCTAACAGATGGAAGGTTTCGGCTATGTTTGTGGTCCTCGAAAAAAACGAATTCACCATCACCTGCATCGTATATCGCACTAACCACTACATCGAAAGTTAGGCATCTTCAAGGCAATTAGTCTTGAAGTGTGGAAAATCTAGAAGAATGATTACTATTTGATTAAAGTACAAGCTCGATTATCGATGAATCTTGGCATGAAGTAGTTATTTGTATACGTATTCTATAACCAAATAACTAAAAACGCTTTATTCAATTAGGCCAACGTTTGGGTGCATTTACTTCCGTCAGAGCCTGGAAGATCGCACACATTAGTGGTTTGTTCCCTCAAACGGCTTCTTAAGCCAAGGCTACACTCAAGATCAGGTCAGTTTGAAAGCAGTGACGGAAAGCATCGTCAATGCTTACCTCGGCAATCTTCAAATCAGGGTTGAGCAAACCACCAGACACAGCGCACAGTAGTAGTAGCGAAAACCAGTATAACTGCCTTATATAGATGACTCTAATCTCAGTGTAGATCAAATCCGCAAAGGCACCGATACAAAATCAGATCACTATTTATGGCAACGCCCTCTTCCTTGCGGTTCATTGCAGGAGCTTTAAATGTTATCCAAAATGCTTCCAACGTTCTAGGACGAACATTTCGAATTCAAGCGTTAAGAGTGTGACAGCTACTACATTGAATTGTTGATTTGAGTGTTCCTCTCTGTGATGAGCGCCTAGAGAGGTGTTGGATTTAGATTTTGTAAGACCATCTAGGTGCTTTCGATTTGCACACACGAAGGCCTGCCAGTTTCTCCTATACACTGTTTCCCGGTTTGACAAGTTATCTGGTAGATTACTTCTACCTCCATGCAATCGCCTCGTTAACCAAATGGGCAGACGACGCAATTGATATTCATGCATAATCGGTCGTAACAGCTTACGAATTAGTTGTTTTTAAGACTGGGGCGAAACGTCTATGATTCTAACGGAGTCTTTTAGGCCTGCATGTTTCAATCTTTTTCTAATCGTTCTGCTGAAATCCTCGGATATGAAAGGAACAAAAAAAGAATTTTGACTTCATTCTTGTTTGTGTGCGGTTTGTATTCTTGCCAGGTACGTTTCGATGAATGGCATGTGGTGTAACAATTGGACTGCGCAACTTGTCTGGCAAGATTCAACGATGTAGCGCGTTCCTGATCGAAAGAAACTGCCTTGGCAGTCTTAAACATATTACAAATTATCGACTTTTTTGTGCTCCAAGGATGGGCCGAAAGAGTGAACTAATATATTTTTGCTGCTTGATTTTCGAAATCACTTGATTTTGTATGATTGATCACGCAGTTGCACTTGTTCGTTAAGACAAGGCAGCTAGGTTGAAGCAAGTGTCTAGTTCGTCATGTGTTGCGCACACTATACAGCAATCATCTATATAGCCGCAATAAAGTATTGGTTTGCGCGCAAGTACGGGGCTCTCGATTTTTGACATATAGGTAACGGCAACAACAGGTGCGAGCCTCTGCCCCATTGCCGCTGATTTGTTTATAGTTCTGTCCATCGAAAAACGCTGCAGCTAAGACATTCTTTCAAGAGCACCATCACCTGCCGTTATCAAAACCGTACATGTTGGAACCACGGTGTTCGTTCAGTATCTCGTAGACCCTTCCATGGCCCCTTCATTCGACACATTTGTATACAACGAAGTGAGTCGAATGATTCGACGACACATTCTTTACTTAGCGGTGCCTTACTGACTTGCTCAACGAACATGTTAGTATTCGTTGGGTGAGCAGGAATATATCGAAGCAATTGCATGAGGATCAAGTTCAACAGCCAAGATATCCTATCACTGGGACTTCGACAGCTGCTTACAATAGGCCTTATTTTGAACCCTGCAGGTCCAAAAAAGGGATATTACTAGCAGTGAGCTCGCGCGTTTTGATGAGCACATAAAGGACGGGACATTTGAGCAGATCGTTTCTTAGATGTGATATCATCTTTTTTGGTAAGCCTACAGAGTTTGTAGTATCTGTCCATAGTCTGTTCAAGCGGAATAGTCTTTTGCAAATTCGTTCTAGGAAGCCTCGTACAATGTCACATCATTCAAGTGATGTCTTGCTATGGTTCATATCTAGTTCTCTTGTCAAAACTACGAAATCCCCTCCCCCCTTCATCGCTAATGGGTATCTTGATTTTCTTACTCGCGTACAATTCATGAAGTTCTCTTACAAGGGAAGTTCGCATGGTCGAAGTAGCATTCAGATGGGCATGTATACCAATGAATAGAACGTAAAACGGTGTTCTCAGCTATACCTTCAATACCTGCGACCATTCTTCTAGATGGAGTTATGGGCTTTTTTGTATATATAACGGAAATGTGGTCTAGAAATGAAATGACGACTTGTGGATAAACAACATGTTCGGAAAACACTGGAAAACGTTCGCATGAGCTTAAATTAGACCTACAGTACTTTCTAGGTAGTTTGCTTTAGCTTGCACGCTTTTGTGTAGAAATTACCATGATTTTGCGACACAGAATGCATGGAAATTTGGCATCAAAAAAGCTCATAAGTTTCTTCAGAACAATGCATCGCAGATATAGAAGGTACAGTGGCGGACCGAGGGGGGGGGTGGGCCCTCCCCCCCCCCCCGAGAGGTCGCGAATTTTTTGAAATTTTTTTGCATGGGTTACAAAATTGTGCAAGTGACTTGTTTTTTCTTGTGAATAATTGAAACAATTTTCAAAATTTTTTAAAAATTCAAATTAGCCTTATAAAAAATTTTTTCGGAAACGTGGCTGACGCCACGCCCCCTTTTTCCAGATTTTAGGGGTTGGGGACCCGCAAAAATTTTGAGAAGCACCTCAAAAAAATTTTCGGAGTGCGTGGCTAGCGCCACACACCTTCATTTAAAAAAAAATTTTGCCTTCCCCCTCCGGTCTGAAATCCTGGGACCGCCACTCAGAAGGTATATCTGAGATCAGCGTTTCATATCCATGGTAGAGATTACCTTCCGAATCGCCAATTCGACTAAGCGAACTTTCCTTGTTAGAATAAGACGCTGGGCTGGTGCAAGATTGGGGAATGAAATGCGGAAAGTGGAATGTCTTTTGAGAAGCATGTTAGAAGTGTGAGAACGGATGATGATGGCATACCAAATTTTGCACCTATCGCTTGATGGGGCCCTTGTGGCTACTCAGAGATGGGAAAGGATTGAGAGGCAAACGTGTATCGCTATTGCTTATGTTGCCTTTATGTTCTTCATCTTCTGTTTTGCCCGTTCGTGAACTATGCACAAGCAGCCAACAATTCTTTGCGTTACCCGGGAACCTATCTTTTGAGTGGGTGCGAAACTTGGTCCCATGTTCATGACCGACAATGCAGCTGCAAAAAGAGGAACATTTCCAGTGACAGACACTTGAGAGCCAGTAAATGCAGATTGAGATGTTAATTCTGTGGTGGTGGTAGCTGATGTTGGCCGTTTAAAATTCGAGAGACTCGCACTGGTACGCTCAGATGATTCGCGTCCCTGTTTTGCCCCTACCAATCTTTCGAATTTCACCTTTAGAAGTTCAGAACATGCAGGCCTAAGAGATCCCGTTGGAATTATAGACGTTCCGCCCCAACGATTAAGGAGTGTGAACATCTTTTTGGGACACATGTACTATTGCAAACACTGTTACGACTGAAATGGGGGGATGCTTGGTGACCGTGGCCATATAATCAGGGCCCGGCAAGAGGTGTCTAGTTGAAAATATAAAAAATGAAGTCTTCCTTGACTTTTGTAAATTTTTACGAAGTCCCCTTTGACCATAGACTACAATCCCTAAAAAATCTCCAAAAAACGAAACGTTGACTTAAAAAAAAACTTCGCAAATTTCGTTCTTTTGAGCTACAAAAACGAAACTTCCTTTGCTTTTTATCTCAAAAACGATATCCAGCTTGCCTGTAACCCCCTGTGCCGAGCCCTGCATATAATGAAGTATATATCGATGTACGCGTCTTTGGATGCTAGTTCAAAACTGCTTTCCATGAGTAACGATTGTCTGACTGTAGTTATGTTTTTCTTAATAAAAAAAAGTGCGAAGGTTTAGATTCTCATTAGGTCAATTGGCAAGGGATGTCACGTAGCACGTTGTCATGTTTCGAGATGAGACACATATATTAAATCGGTGCAAAAGTTTTGTCAATTACGCTAGAATGATGATAAACAAACGCTTCAAGATGAATCCGATGCGAATTTCTTCTTCTTTTCAGGGGTTTAACTCATATGGTGTTTCGTTGCGAGAGCACGAGATATTCGTTGGAAGTTACAACCATCCGTTTTTACCACGTCCAACTTCCGCTAATTTTCAAAATTTCTATATGAGAATTACGGGGAAGCCCTAATAACATGCAAATAGTGCAAACCTTTTGCCAAAAGGTGCAATTTTTTGTAGCCCCACGGCTTGTCTTTCAGAATTTTCATGATTTATTTTTTGAAGTGACCAAATTTTACATTCAGCTTATTTTAACCTTGTAGAACATGAAATGTTAAACACTCCAGTCACCATTCAATGCAAGTTTTTCTCCTCTTTCTAACACTTGTCTTTTTTGCGGAGACAGGCGGAAATTGTGGGGAAAACCGCAGTATTCCTCAATTTTAGAAGTGAGCACCGTAGTCTATGTTTCAAAATCTCACAATTTGAAGCGAAAATCGCTCATTTACTTTGTAGTGGTAGCGATAGTAATAATCGAGTGTTGAAATCTCACAAGGGAACGATCCGAACTTGAGGTGGCGGATTGGAATGAACTGCATACCATTTGCGTCTTGATGAACTGATTCCAAATCTGTCTTCCTTATCTGCGACACCGTTATGTGCAAAAAGTTATGAGCGGTTGAAAATGTGAAGTTATCGGGGTTTTAATGCATAATATGCTTTAAAATTCAACTTGGAAGTGCACGACTAGCATGATATTGAGTGTACTGATTCCAGGGAATGCTCGTTTTTTAAAAAAACACAGATAAGTGTTTTCGAACAGCTAAAAGCAACTAAAGTTCTTTGGTAAAAGCTATGAGCAATGAAAAGTCCAAATTTGGCAAATGTACAGCGCCATACCTCGAAAATTAGTTGTTCAAAAACACTTACCTGTGTTTCTTTAGAATCTGAGCATCCCCTGGAATCAGTACACTCAATATCACGCTAGTCGTGCACTTCCAATTTGGATTTTAAAGCATACTATGCATTAAGACCCCGATAACTTCACATTTTCAACCGCTCATAACTTTTTGCAAATAACGGTATTGCAGATATGGAAGACAGATTTGGAATCAGCTCATCAAGACGCATCTAATGGTATGCAGCTCATTGCAATTCGCCACCTTAAGTTGGGATCGTTCCCTTGTCAGTATTCTGTAGGTTTTGCAGTGTTTAGTGCAACAACAGGTTATGCGATTTTTCCAAAACAAGACTTTTAGAAAATTATTTATCGAAAATCTGAAAATGCAGCTGAAAAAAGAAAAAAATAGCGTAAATTGGCAAGAGGTTTGCCCTATTTGATGGTTGTTAGAGCTCCTCCGAAAGTCTCATACAAAAATTCTGAAAATTAGCGAAAGTTGGACATGGTAAAAACGAATGGTTACAATCTTCAGCAAAACCCAATGACACTTTGGCAGCTCGAAAGAGAAAGAAATTCTGCATCGGCTACATTTTGAAGTGTTAATTTATCTTCATTCTAACGTGTTTGCCGATGGATTGAAAAAACTGACAAAACTTTTGCACCGACCTAATATTTAGAACGAGCAGGCATCCCGGGTTCCACACCGGTTTGGAGCCAGTCCATCAGTCTAAACTCTCCATCCTGCACACCCTGCACACTCTGCACACCCTGCACATCCTGCACTACTGAGAATGTGCACAAACAGACAATCACAGATTTTCTGCTTTATATAACATTTGCAACTGGCTTGGCACCATTAAGGCGGGGTTTTGTGGTCTAATTGAGGCCGCTCGCGCCCGCGACGCACCTGCGTCTCTCCCGCGCGAGTGCTCTCTGATCATCACTTAGCCTTAATTAAATCACGAAGCCCCGTCTTTGCCGATGCCAAGCCAGTTAAATCAAATGGTATATAGAGATTAGCTTCAAACGCTGATTCCAACGCTATGTCTAGCTGCGGCACACTATTCCGAAACGGTTAATGATTTTTTTATGCGCGAATTCGGCGTATCACTTAGCATGAAGGAATGCCTATAAACCAAAACCTGCCCAAAAAAGTGCTGCACCATCAAAATAAGAACAGATCAATTCCGTTGTCGTTAACAAAGAACTTCACACAGTGCGTTAACACACAGATATTCATACATAATCCCAGTATATCAAATGAGCATGCAATTTCCGCGCATAAAAAAATCAGCAAGTCTTCGCAGCTACGAGTAGCATATTTGGAATCAACGTTCAAAGCTGACAAATATATGTGTCTCAGCTCGAAACGCGACTTTAAGCTATGCGACATCCCTTTCAAGTACAATAGTTATCTTCCTAAAATTTTGTTAGTAAAAAAGCAGTAAACTTGTTCGATACTGATGATCTCTATTACCTAGAGGGGTGGAGCAAATTTTCTTCAAAAAAATTCAAAATCCGAGAAGGCCTTGCAGTATACATTCCACTTCGAATGGTTGCGGTCACCAAGTACGCTTCCCTCGTAAGTCCACCGAGTTGCGCTTGCAAATAATGGTTCTTTGAGAGGTCAAAAAACGGAGTATTCGATTGCACAACATCTAAAGGCTGATGCATGACGAAGGCGCAGAAGCATTGATAAGTGAGCGCGCGCGACGCTGCGCGCGTTATCTTCAACGTTTATCTTGTGCCTCATTTGCGCTCTGCGGCTAATAAAACCGTTCGCGCCCAAAGATTGCGCCTTCGTCATGCAGCAGCCTATACTTTCAATACTTTCGCCGCAGGTCATCGTTTAGCATTAGAGCGCGGCAGACATTACGGACTTGACAACTCGCTATCCACTATCACGTTTCTGCCTCCCACTCATTTGAATGATAATGCTTTCCTGTAAATGCATGTCGTCGCTGCTCGTGCTTTGATCACGGACTGTCACTGTGACATAGTTACCTTACAAACTGATCGTGTGTGGTGGAAAGTTTATAGTAATTTCGTAAAAACAAGTTGTTCCAATTCAATAACGTCTTCTAAGTAAAGAGTTTGAGCAATTTATAACATTGCTGTTCTCTTCTTTTGTAGACGTCGAAAGTTGCTCGCAACTACGCACTGTCGTCGCTGCTACATCTGCCGGGATGTTTTTTTTTTCATAGGCACTGCTTCATTTTGTTGTTGATAATGTAAATGTTGTTCTCTTGATTTGTGATTAATTTTGATATCAGCATTCATTTTGATGTAGCTACCAGCTATTTAGGGCTCAGGCGAGCCTTGCTACAATGTGCTGTCTGCGTTTCTCAAAATGTTACTTAGTGAGGGATAAAAAACACATTCAACTTACTATTGTGACAAATGCTGGAGCTTTGTGACGCCTGTTTCACTAAGCAAGCATATCCGTACTTCTTTTTCTTTCGCATTCCCCGACCGGATATGACAGCGGGGTGATGGTCACAGATTATGCGTCAACAGTTAAGAGTTCTCGACATTCGCTAATCTCGTGTTTTTGTCATTCAGCACCGGTGTTCGTTGTTGGGTGTGTGATTTCTTTCGGTAATGGAAAGAAGTACTACTATATCTATTGTCAAATTCCAGTGTGCCAGGAAAAATTCGCTCAAATAATTCAAGTCAAAGCTGGAATCATGCCCTGGATATGAAACGTTGTGTTTATCTCATTTCGATCACTGAATTTATAACAGAAAGTGCCCAAATAATACAGTCGTAAAAAAAGTTTGTGTGTATTTCTGGTGACTATTATCGGGACAGAACGAGGTCTGTATCCTAAGCGCTCGTTTTCTGCATGAAAAATGTTAGAAATTGGTAGATGTTGTTCAAGTTTGTGACGTCTGCCGCGCCCTAATGCTAAAACGATGACCTGCGGTGAAAGTATTGGTAGATGTTGTGCATTCCGAATACGTCCAAAAATCCAAATATCCGTCATTCTTAAATGACTAGATAATCTGTGGCACTCCAATAGAATTGACTCTCGCTGGTTTGCTGATATGCAATTGGATTTGTACGGAAAAAAACTTGAAAATTCCCTCAAAAACAATTTCGCAGGCTACGCGCTCTAGTGGAATAGCCGCAAGCAAGGTCGCTTCCGCCTAACAAGAAATGCTCGTCCAGCAGGAAATGGGCGGTCAACGAACTATGACCAATCAATACCTAACCTCCATCACTGCAGAACACAAATTTATGTCCTATGTTCATTTCTCTCAAAACACACAATCCAAATTTTTGGAAAATATAAATAACGAAATATACAATGAATTGAATCATGCCAACTTGTGCGTTTAGCATAGATACATATTTTGATGAACAGGAATAGTATTTACAGCTATTTCTATAATTTGATGTTTTCTACCACTTGACAAGATAGTGATAAAATCCGATGCTCAGAAGGCTCGTGCGCGTAGCGCGACTGCTGTTGCAGCCGCACGCGACAGCACGCGCCACTTAGCATTGGAAGCCAAGTTACACTAACTTAAAGGCAACATGATGAATCTAGAGGAGCAATTCGAACATTGGGGCAATGGGTATCACTCTATAACATCTCTATCACAGGGAGATAATGAGGTTGTCAGTTATTATTATAAAAAGTACTCATTATGACATGGAACATGAATCATATTCGTGTTTTGATCCGCACGAATTCACTGTGCAAACTGTCATACGAAGACAGTCTTCCTGCTGCTGCTATAAGTGAAAAATCCCCATAACACTCAACCGTTTGGCTTGATGAGTCGAATCGCTGATGATGCAAGTCATGGTCGATGGAACCTGAACATAACTGGTAGTTATGAGATAAATGATGGAGTATAAACTCAGAGAATTGCGCGAACTATGCTACATACTCGGATATTAGAAAACGCTTCTAATATGTAAAGAATCGTTAGCTCAATTCAAAAATCCTCCAAAAGCGGGAAACCGCGGCGGGTCCTGAAGCGAAAGCTTGCAGACCTAGCACCTTTAGCTTACTGTTTGGACAAGGTCACTGAATCGTGATTCTCTAATCATTCAGCTTTCGTAAGTTCTTGTATTTTACTCTAAATTCAACAAATATTAGCTGCAGTCCCTCCTTTGTAACAACCTTAAACGTTACCTTCAAGTAGATTACAGATTAGCATGCTTTCACCTGTATGAAACAAAGGAAGTTATTATATCTAGGTACTTCTTGAGCTAGAAGACAAGATACAAATTTAGAAATATATGTATTAGGTTGAACCGAAAGTTCTGTCGCACCATTTTCAAAAAAATATAACTTCTTTCGGTCACGACGATTATGCGCAGTTTAAATTTTGTCTGAAAGCGTAAGCCGTGTAGTTTCCAAAAGCTCCCTAGGGAGTTTCCGACATGCTCAGGTGGCAGAGATAAAAATAGAAGAACGATATCATCCGAAATTCGGAATTTTTAAGCAAGAATTCTAGAAATTCAGAAACAGTGCGATAAAATCCAGAAAAGCCATTATCCTAATTTTTCTCACATTTGATTACTATCTGAGTCAAATTTGTGCTGATCGAGCCCTTCTTTCAAAAGTTATGATTTTTTAAAAAATAATGGCGAAAAATCAGCTTCCTAAGAATTCTCAAGAAATCGATTTTTTGGCTTTTTTTTCAAAAATTCATAACTTTTGAAAGAAGACCTCTATCAGCACAAACTTGACTCAGTTAGTAATCAAATGTAAGAGAAATTAGGATAATGGCTTTTCTGGATTTTATCGCACTGTTTCTGAATTTCTAGAATTCTTGCTTAAAAATTCCGAATTTTGAATGGTCTCGTTCTTTCATTTTTATCTCTGCCACCTGAGCATGTCGGAAGCTCCCCAGGGAGCTTTTGGAAACTACATGCTTTACGATTTCAGAAAAAATTTGAATTGCGCAAAACCGTCGTGACTGAAAGAAGTTATGATTTTTTGAAAATGATGCGACAGAACTTTCGGTTCAACCTAATATATGCGTTTACACACAACCGGTTTCGGGCCTTAGAACTATACCGGATGTGTAGCTTTCTTGTCGGCCCTCATCAGCAGTTCACAAGAAAACTTCAAAAGACGTAAAAATCAGTAATACTTTTTGATTACCTATGATGGCAGAAGTCAAGAAAATATTAGAAGTAGAAGTAGAAGTTGGAAAAGGAAACAGGCACGCTCGGGCAAATGAGACTTGAGACTGATGTTGTGATGTGTATGAGGTCGAATTTGAATCTATCTTACAGTGTCATCCTGGCGCGTTAGCACTAGTCCACACTGCGCGTAGCTCGCGCATCAGAGGAAGATGTATCGCCGTTACAAACCCGTATTTGCGTAAAATGAAAGGTCTATCTGTCATAGCCCGACATAGTATGTTCATAAAGTATCCATACTCCAATCCATTATCAAAAGATGTTCTACCCAACTCAATTATTCTATCTTTGAAGTCCGGGTAACTAGAGCAGTTTCTGTAAATTCTAAGCATCTCAGATGATAATGTATTTATTAGTATGTACCTAGGTATGATGGAGTTCCATTGAGGATATCTAATAACTTTGAAATTATAGCTGTCTGTTTTATTATAAAGACTGAATTTTACTAAATTCTCAGAATTGTTTATGTGTAAATCTAAGAAATTAGTGATTTTGCAATTATTGTTGGTCTTTCCTATCTCAAGTGTATCATGATATATATCTTTAATAACTCTTTCAAATTCCTGTTCATTTGTAGATACGTGGAGTATATCACCAATGTATCTATAAGCATACTTAGAAGAAAATCTCAAATTGTTTGATGTAATTGCCAGTCTTTTCATAAATTCATATTCCATATATGTCAATGTTAGGTCGGTCATTTGTGGGCTACAAGAAGCACCTTGTGGTATATCCTTAATTTGTCGGTAAACGACTCCTCCAAAACTCAAGTGCCTAGAGTCTAGCAGGGAGTCTATCATGTAGAGTACATCCTCCAGTTGAAAATATTTTCCATGTAATGTAACCGTACTGACACAAGATACGTTTCTATTACATACTCTGATATACATAAAACCTCTCATACACAGGGTTAAAAGTTTTTTGAGATTAGACTTTACCACCTTATGTGGTAGACTAGTAAAAAGACTTGGCTAAGCCCCTTATTATCTGATTACTATTTTCCACCGCCCAGAAGTAATTAATTTGTGTTCTCTGTCTTATAACCATACAATGATTAGCAAAATGTTTTCTTATATGTGCAAGTATGAGCTGCAAAATATTTGTAAGAGGTTTCAGTGTACTTTTTCTTGCTCCTGTTTTGTATCAGAATTTAACTGGATTCTTATGCACCTTTGGTATACCATAAATTCTAGGTATTTCGAGGAATCTTTCCTCAGGTTCAATATTCAGACTGTTAAGTATTCTTACATGCTTCATCCGGATATCTTCAGTTGTAAAGTTAGTGCTTTCATAGGTGCTACCTTCATTATTAGCTTGTTCCATTTCTTTCTTCATCATTTTTATATAGAATTTTTTGCAGGTAAAACTAAAATTAGAACTAGCCTTATCCACTGGGGTTATTACAGTGTTTGTGTAATTGCTTTAAGGCTTTTTTATCATATTGGTCGTCTTCAATTTCTGTCATGTTATACATATTATACAATTTCGGTGTAAACTTGTTCTTAAAGTAACGGTTCAGGCTGTGTATTAACTGTTCCTTGGCTGTAGAGTTAGCTCTAAATTTATGTATGTACTTTGCCACTAGTTGGGATACAAGGTCTTTTATCGTGCTTAGAACATCTTCTTTATCAAATATAGAGAATCTTCTATATCTAGTTCCTTTTCTCAATGCACTCTTCAATCTTTCGTCATCTATAAAATCGATACTCCCTGTGCAGACATGCTTATGAGTTGGATCAATATACCCAACATATTTGTCGCATACACATTCTTGATCCTCTATAAAATTAATAAGGTTGATATCTAACTTTCTGAGAAAGTTATTATAATTACAAATTTCAAGCCCTATAGGCTTTTGTAAGTTATAGCGGATTGTTACTCTGATGTCTTTCAAATCGATGTCCCTAGTATTTATGTGTTCAGCACTTATTCTATGTACTCTAGCACTGTTGCTCAATCTAGTAAGTTTCAGTCGTTCCATAATGTTGCCCAAGTATGGTAATGTGATAATTATTTGGTCTTTGTCTTTCATTAAAGTCTTCGTCCTTCCCCAAAATAGAGTGGCTATTAATGAATATATCTTGCATCTGTGTTCAAATGTTAATTTATTAAAGTCTGCCGTAAAGGAGTATTCGATAAGCCTATTTATATCCATTTTATTTGATGTACGAAAGTACCTGAAGAGTGCATTACTATACATATTATCTATCGCTGTTATTACTACTTCTGTTCTGTCATAGCATGTACTCTTTTTCCTGGATCTTCTTTTTTTTCTTCCCGTTCTTGTTCTTCTGACTGGAGATCTAAATTAAGTATGTTCTTTTTTTTCTGGTGGATTAATATTGTCAGAAATATTGCCAAACCCTTTTATTTGGTCATTAAATCCGAATGGATATGCAGTGACCATATATTGTATCCACTTAAGCTCTTTGTCTCTTAAAGGCAGTGGATCGGCAAAATCCAAAAACCCGAGATTTTAACCGGTGGGTTCCTTATCGCCCAAATATGAAAACAGTGCAATCCCGGTTGCACAGCACGCTTTCCCTGCCGGGAAAATCGCTCTCAAACTTACACGCGCAGGCCAATCTTACACGCATCTGAACGAGTTGGCAATTTCCTTCCCACCATTGGAGGCTGCCCGCCGCAATGCTATAACCATTGGGTCCTGCCACGATTTAGCGTCATCGGCCTTGTTCCACTCGTCCAATATCAAAGGGAAGGGCATTAAAAATGCTCATTTTCGCCGATTTCAAGCTTTCAAAAGTGGATTTTCGGGATCAG
Source organism: Cylicocyclus nassatus (assembly GCA_958299035.1). Classification (NCBI taxonomy): domain Eukaryota; kingdom Metazoa; phylum Nematoda; class Chromadorea; order Rhabditida; family Strongylidae; genus Cylicocyclus; species Cylicocyclus nassatus. Next base: position 21,093 of record CATQJL010000316.1, on the reverse strand, counting down.
CGTATTGACAAACCCCAAGTAAGCGCAAATTTGACTAGGTTGAGATTTGCCGAGCCATTGCCTTTAAGAGTTTTTTGTATTGTCCATTTCAGTAACATAATCCAGTACATCTACACTAATGTTCTCCGGGTCATGCCCAGTATTTTTGAAATGATCCACCATAAACGTATGCATGTTGAATTTATGAAAGCTTCTCTTATGTTGATTTATCCTTGATCTCAATTTTTGTGTGGTCTCATCGACATATTGTAAGTTACACGTAAGACATGTTATCATATAAATCACATTCTCTGATTCACAATTACATATGTTGGGTTTGTTAGTTCTGAAGTAGTAATTTATTGTAGAACTATGTGTAATGTTGTTGAATTTAATTTTATCACATATGTTACAGTTATGAGATATGAAACAAATAATCAAACATATGTTTTGATTATGAGATAAATGATGGAGTATAAACTCAGAGAATTGCACGAACTATGCTACATACTCAAATATTAGAAAACGCTTCTAATATGTAAAGAATCGTTAGCTCAATTCAAAAATCCTCCAAAAGCGGGAAACCGCGGCGGGTCCTGAAGCGAAAGCTCGCAGACCTAGCACCTTTAGCTTACTGTTTGGACAAGGTCACTGAATCGTGATTCTCTAATCATTCAGTCTTTCGTAAGTTCTTGTATTTTACTCTAAATTCAACAAATATTAGCTGCAGTTCCTCCTTTGTAACAACCTCAAACGTTACCTTCAAGTAGATTACAGATTAGCATGCTTTCACCTTTGTTCATTTTCAAAATTGTTTCATCTAGGAAAACAAACGCCAAGAATATATAAGAGAATCTCGTTATGTAGCATTTCCCTACATTCTTTGCAGTACTGTAATTTTAGCGTAAATTGGGGACGGCTGAGGTTTGCATGCATGTCTAAAGCATTTCTATGATCATTTACAATCTTGAAAATCAAAAATTATTCTTGGTGCACGCACAAAACTTTCGTGGTTATTCATTTTGTGGTTATTTACGAGACTTAGGGGTGTTTTGTAAGCATATGTATGATTTTTTGTGGACGACAGAGTTTATAGATCCGAAGCCCCGTAGACTACCCCGGCTTCAAAAAAGCAAAAAAAAAAAACTTCTGGACCCGGAAAAGATATGCCCGAATGAGATGTGGGCCACAAGTGGTCCTCATCGTCCCTGGAAGCAAGAGTGCCTGGGCCACCGGCGGTCCACATCGTCGCCAATGGATTAAAGAGTCAGTAGGAGGAATCCAAAAAGCATTGAAAACAGATTAAAATCTGCTTTCTTGTATACTTGCTGTTCTTCTCCGAAAAAAAAGAAAAAAAAATAAAAAAATTCAAAATTGGAGAAACTCGAGCACGCTAGTATATAATAAGATTCTGGAATAATTCGGCAATTTCTCGAGCATATCTTGAGAAAATTGCAGCCAAAGTGAAAAAGGGGTCCAAAACCACCTAAAGTGCTCACTAATCTTTTACTTTTTGGTATGAACATGCATTAAAACTGTTGAATCTAAGTACTGTTTTTACAACGCAGCGATTTTAAGCACTAACCGCCAAACACGGGCTTTCGACTATTATTCGAAACTTCCTTATTACCTCGTAAATATCCTGCTTTCTTCATGCACGTCCGTCTCAAGAGCTTTGTAATCGTTGAGCTCTTTACGAATAAGAGCCTGAAAGAAATTAGTTGGAAAAAATCTGAGGGAACAGCCAGTACTTTGTGAGAATCTTCACTTTTAGACCGTAAAAAGATTATTTCACATTGTCTTGGCGGCTCGAAAAAAATGACATGAAGCCTAAGTCAAGCAATTCACATCAGATCTATTACTGCTGCACAGAACTAACCCCACAAAAATTCACAGGAATTCTATACAGGGCAAGTGATGAGTGGAGACTTTCAAAATATGTTGATATGGTAAATAGTGCCGACTTCAAGCAGGTCGAAGTCTAAGCACAATCATTGGCAGGATTTGGGACAAACTAGGAAATGTATTCAAGAAAGACTCTTGCAAGTGACCGTAACTTCTGCACAAGGTTCGGGAAAGTTCCCCCGGTCACCCGCGGAAGTTCGTGAACGTGCTGCAGAAGTTCCCAAATGAGAACTGCGGAAGTTCCGAAAAATGCGAACCACAGCTGTGAAAGCAAACACCTTAGCGAAATTTCGAACGTTTCTCTATTGACTGTGAGACTCACTCGCTATCCTCTCAATTCGGATGACATGTTCAACACAACATATTCACAGTCCTGCAGAAGTACTAGCAAATTGAAGCTCTGCAAAACCGCTGGCATTTTTCGGAATCTCCGCATGTAAACATGTCATCCGCGGCATTTTGTAAAAAGCCCTGCGGAACTTCCTGTTTCCAGCCAATCTCACTTGAAAATCCTGCAGAAGTTCCTTTATAAACGTTTACACTTTTGTAAAGATGAACAAAATCCTGCGGAACCGCTGCAAATTTTGCTTGTCTTGCGAAAGCCCCTGAGGAGTTGATATGATGAAGCATTTCCCACCTTATCCGTCGGTGTAAGCCTTGTCCATGGTTTATCTGCTTTACGATCATAGACCTGAGCTTGTGTCACTTCAACATAACCATTGAAATGTATGATTTGTTGTTCCTTCAGCTGCCGCTATGGTAGGCCGAAAACTCAGCCGAAAATCGATTTCCTAGAATATCTGCAAGATTACAAAAAAGAAACAAGGTCAAAAATTATGGCCCACCTTTCTTAACAACAATTTTTTCTTTTCCATAGTCTTTCCATCTCTCTTCAAAATATTCCTGTCTTCCAACTCTCCAACTGTCGGGCGCTCACTCAGCTTTTTGAAAGAGACCAGGTCAGGGGTGAAATCAACCTTACCCTGGATAACTGTTACCTCTCGAGTTTTATCGATGCCTTGTACATTAGAGTCTGACGATCATCAGGTGTTTGTCCGGAGATATCATCTACGCACGGTGGTGCATCGAGTCGTAAAGTAAGTGTATCTTTTCGTTGAATTTTAGCCGCCAAACCATTTGGAGAACGAGGTCGTTTCGGCCCGAGATCAGCAAAAAGAGCTCATTATTTGGTGGGAAAGTCGGTTGTTGTAGTGAAAATTGACTTTTGAAAGGAAGGTGAGGGCAGAGGAGGTGGAGGGGCTAAGAAAGTTTCAAACGAAAGAGCAAAGGGCTGAAAATTATTTCCTCACTCTACCTGACAAGTATCAACCGGTAACATATGACTCGAGAATGAAGAGGAATGGGAAGGGAAGGAATGGGGAGGGGGTGAGAGGCAAAAGCGCATCCGCCTTTTGCAGTTGATAGAAAATTTAGATAAGTCAATTCAATCACGAAGGGCGTAATCAAATTCTTATTTTTGGCTGACAGAAAATTTATGCAAGTTGAGAACGCTTTGATTCAACTGACTTGGCGGCAGGAAGGCGGGGCTTTGTGACCTGATGAAGGCAGCTCGCGCCCGCTACGCAGTCTGTGTCTTTCCCGCGCGACTGCTCTTTGACCACTACCTAGCCTTCATAGGTCCAGGGAACGTTGTCCATGTTCACGTCCGAGATATTGCTTTTCACTGCTCTCCAGTAACGGCTCTTCTCGACTCGTACCTATCTCTGACAAAGTGCATTAGAACTTCGATTTGTCTCTGCGCATCTGAACAACCAGTCAATCAACTGCTAAAGTGAGATCGCAATTTAAACAAATACCTTCCCAGTCCACTTCTTCTACAGGGTGTCCCAAAAAATGTAAACACTGTTTGATTGTTAATAATTCTCTTATTATGAGGTCTTTCGAGAAGCGGTAAGCGCCATTTGGTAGAGCGAGGTTCAACTTAGATAATTAGTATGGAGCAAATCACCCTTCTCTCTTCATTACTGTAGGATTACGGTGAAAACTTAAAGGAGGGTTTTGAGCCATAAAAGGCCATATTTTGCCTCAGAAAGGAAACAAAACAGCCGAAAAACATTTACACTAGGCCAAGTAGGGTTGGTGATTCTAATTGTAAAGTTCTCAACTTATTATGATGCTTCATTAAAGAGTTATGCCAGGTAAGAGGTAGCGGCCATTTGTTCCTAATGTTCTTAAAAAATGCGGTTACACCGTTTAGAAAGCTTCGTAATTTTGCGAATAGTTGACTATTGAACTCAGCGTCCATAAAAACCCTATTGCACAAGTTCTTACATTTTTTTGAAAAACTTTGAAACGGCGACCTTTTCCACATTGACAACATATGTTTCAAGTTTCTACCGTAGTCCTATAATGAAGAGGGATGGGTGCTTCTTCTATACTGTAAATCTAAGTTGAACCTCGCTCTAGAAAATGGTACCTAAAGCTTTCCGAAATATTTCATTACAAGAGAGTTATTTACAATCAAACAGTGGATACATTTTTTTGGGACACCCTGTATTTTATCCATCACCTTCAGCCAGTGCTTGATTGTGGGAGTTAGTGAAGCTTGCTTGTTGCCACGTAGTTCTTATAAGGTCTAAACTCGCCTTTGTTTTCGGATTGTATTCGTATATATTCCTCTCACTCATAGGATATCCTGTCGGCTTTATCTTTGGCTCTGTCTTTCGGCAAGCAGACATGCTAACATGGCAGGATCATCCAGAAAGTCATCTTCATTCACCTGAAAGAACTATTTTTTCAAGCGAACTAGACAGATTTCAAAGCTCATCAGTACTGAAGTGTAATTCTTCATTTTTGCGCACTCAACACATTGGTACTTGAATGTGTTTTCCAGTTCTTTTGTGGTACATGAATAAATAAACACGAGGACTGCCAGGAATTTCGTAGAGGAGCACTTTGTGCCTTCCTTTCTGACTAGTTTCTCTTATGCCCGCATAGCGGGTACTCTTTCTTGGAGCAGCAACAGGAAGCTCAGGCAGTGCTGTTAATGGCGAACTAGGTTCCTCAGGTTCCTCCACATAGTAAGTTTCATGTGTTGTTGCAGTAAAATCGGCCTCAAATTCACGTTCTCACAGTTAGATTGTATCTGAAGCTATGAAGTAAAGCGAATTACCTTTGAATTCGCTTGTTCAGCGTAAAAGTTCTGATGCGTAGTTGCAAACCTTCGGTCTAAAAACGCACATGAGGGCATGTTTACAACGGTACTTCATACCTGTAGGTTTTGCTCACTCAATGGTGTTGGAATACAATACACTATGTTTGAATTGAAAACCTCTGTTGGTGGCGTTGCAGAAGATATTACATACTGCTTGAATTGAATCATCACTGGTTTTAAATTTGTCATTATTCAAGCCAACCTCAGGCCACCCTTGAAAGTTGTAAAGTTGGCTAGGACTAGGGTAAGTAGTATACATTATGCCATTCGGCTGAGCTTGGTACAGAGTTGGAGGAAAATAGTTGAACGAGTTGCCGAAGCATTGAATTTCTACCTAAAGAGGGTCTCAAGATAAAAATTTTGTCAAATTGAGCAAAAAGACGAAAAAAATGAAAAAAAAGAGAAAAGTAAGCAACAGCGCAGTACCTGATAGTAAGACATGTTGCGTTGCGAGTACCTCGCATTTCACCTTTTTATAGTCTACAAGGCTGTTCTTTTTGCCTATGGACTATGTTATGGGCTACATATTAGCCGTCGGCTTTAACCCTTCAGTTCTTATCTTATTAGTGAACCTTATCAGTGCACAAGGTCAAAGGTATGTTAATTAGTTCCAAGTTAGGGATGTTTGAGAGTGATGTTCAATGTTTTTTCCACAAAGCTTACTGGAAGCCTGCTTATAACCACTTCTTACGAAGCTTCTTGGATTCTTCTCGTTATCCATGAAAGCGCGAGCGACAATGAGGTCGATCTGGGGGCGGAGCTTGTTTTTCTAGCGTTGAAGGTGTGAGATAGGTGCGAGAGAGGCGCGAAGCAATAATTGCCTCCGAAACACGCACCTGGAGAAGCGGCAGGCCTTTGGAGGATCCTGCAACGCCGCCATATTCCTCTGGTCAGGAGAGTATTACAAGCAGGTGCGGCTTACGGAGCAAAGATTGGCTTCCTTCGTCGCAATCGTCTTCCTGTCAAAGATAAAATAAACAAAAAAGTACTTGCTCGTAAGCTCATGCTCTTTTACATATAGATTGACGACTGCTGCCAATATGCCTCAAAGTGAAGTAGACATATGCTTTGACATTCTGAATAGCCAATCCCTTAACATGAGATTCACGTGGAATAAACCCGATGAAAATTGGCTAGCATTCTTAAACGTCCAAATGTTTTGATCTTACGGATCATACGTAACTAAATGATTACGCAAACAAGCTAGTAAGGCCATATTAATTCACTATCGCTCTAGGCAACCTTGGAGCATGAAACCGTGATAGGCAACATGTTCAAGACAGTGACGGTTTCGTTCAACGTCGAACAGCGCAATGCATTGATGAACCTTGTCAAACAGATTGTATATTATAACGGCTATCCCGCAAAAGGTGCACCAATGCAACCTGTAGGCAAGAAAGCAGACCGATCGAAATGAACCAGACAATCAAAATAGCGTTTTGTGTTCTTCGTATCTGACGATTTTAGCACAGCTATCAGAAAATCTTTGTTTCAAGATGATTTTTTCGATGATACCGTCAAATTATAGCTATCCCTACTTCAAATCTCAAAAAACAACTAAGCCGCAATCGAGCGTATGACAGAATGTGCACGACCGCCGATTGTATCATCTGAGCTTTGGGAAACCAGGCGACTGCATGGAATTACGAGTTTTATATCTCATGAAATGTGGAAAATGCGGTGATCAATACATGGGAGAGACCGGAAGACCCTTGTGCACAAGAGAATCCAAGGGCATCTTGACGGCCTTAGAAAACCACAAATGTCCACATCTTTGGGTGCACATGGTGCACACAGGTTATGTCATGAGAACCATTATTTCTTAGTCGCTGTTACGACCTTGTCGCACGAATCCGAGTTTATAGCCCTCAAAACGTGGAGGCTTTTTGGATAACGTCTAAACCACCTAAAATGAACCGCAAAGATGAAAGCATTGCCATAAGCCTGTTCTACTATCAAACACTATGTGGATGCTAATACGAGATCTTCTATAACCATATAAAAAACATTGTTGACACTGACTATCATACTCACTCATGGCGCTGCAGCGCAGTACTGGTTGTTCTGTCTCTATATGCCGATCTGACAAGACCGAAGTTAGGCTTTCAACATCTATTCTGCCACTCCATCACTAAGCTAAACTGAATCTATTGCCAAACAAGGCGTTCAAGCGGGCAGTTTTCGAAGTCTCGTTCCTTCAGGAAGCCCTGATGAAGGCGGAAACGAATGAACCGTCGAAACGTTGACTTATCGCGTAATAAAGTCTTGCTATCAACCTTGGTCGACAGCTTAAAAACTGTATTACAAGTGAATCACAATGTCAAGGTTTATCGACAATCACGCACAAAATCAATTTCCTTTGATTTGCCCAATTATTTCCTTCGCTTCCTTCACATGATTAAGGACTTCCGGAACCTTTGCGGCAATGTCCGGAACCTTCTTGATCGCAACTTTTATCTTTTCTAGGATTTTTCCCAAAATGTCTTTGAATTTGCCGCATTCACCAACGTCCACAACAGAGAGAATCTGTAAGCATTCTAAAGAGTAAAATCGCAAACTAAGTGATGTCTTGCTTGATCAACATACCACTAAGATGGTAAGTAATAAGAAGGTAAGGTTGAAAATTCTCATTCTTGTCCAACTGACGTAATCTCTAGAAAAACACTTTGAGAAAGTAAGCGGTACATAGAGCGTTTGATAAAACGGCAAACAGACGAAACTTCATTGGCATAACTTGACAGAGAAACAAATGAGGTATGGGACTATATGTCGCCAGAAATGGGAGATTCCGCCCGACATTTGCGACAATTACGCCTTATTAATACATGCACAGGCTGAGTATCTGCTGCATTGTCCGCGCGAAATCCTCCCACTTCGCCACATAGTCCTCCTCTACCCAAATAAATGATCTTCTGAGTGCAAGGGAATTACGAGTTTACAATAATCTTGATTTCTCTGCTATGTAATTTCAGGCATTTGTAAGAGGCAATGTCGCAGATTATATCAAAAATAAAACCTCAAAAAGTTGTGCACATTATGTACAACTCTGTCATCAACTATCTCGCTTGTTTAACTGTAAATTCATCAGCTTTCTTCTCTGAAACAAAAAATACCGTAATTGCCTTTTCAGAAAAGGAGTAGACAAAGCTTGCGTTTGGTCATGTTCTACTCAAAAGTTTTAGGTTGCTAATATCTTCTCTTAACTTTGCAAAGCTATAGACCATTGATTGGGGTTTTTTTGAGCCACAGCAGAACTTAGCGGACTTCTGTCAATTTTGGTTGGTCATGCTTATGCACAAAATGAGGAATTGAACGAAATGAAGAAGAGGCTGATCAGATAGTAGTTGAAGGTTGGGGACTTTCTTATATTATCATAATCTTTTCAATCGAGATTCGTCCATAAAAAGAGTATCTTGGCAGCAGTGCACAAAAGTTTTGCCTTGACCCAAACCCACCTTCCTTATCTGCGATGCCGGCTATGGGAAAACTACAATCATAAGTCCAAATTTGGCAAACATTTAGCGCCACATCCTCATCCAAAAACTACTTGTGCAAAAACACTTACTGTGTCTCCACTGAATGTAAGCATCCCTTGAAATCAGTACGCTAAACATCTTGCTAGTCATGCACTTCCAAGTTGGGTCTTATAGCACACCATGCATTAAAGCTCCAGTGATTTTATGCACTTGGATGATTTATTTAACAATCTCTAACTCGCTGTTCGAGCCATTATTAACGACCAAGCAGGCGAAAGCGCCAATCCCGTGATTCACCAAACTTCAAAATGTGATCCGATCTGGCAAGTTTGGCATATCGGAAACAGCAGTAGGGAAGCAGAGCCTTTTTCGACAGGTCTTGCTCCACTGCCCGACGTCGTGCCCGATCTGACCAAACTTGCCAGATCGGACCATATTCGCCAATAGAAGCAGCCCAATCACCAGCTTGGCTTCGTTTATCACTGGCGCCAGTGCCCGCGTTTGTACGGGCTATCACCTGTACAGGAATTCCCTTCCTAGATAGGAGACTGATAAATATCGTCCCTAGTATCGTTGCCTCCCCGGCGTACGTTGAGCGGAGCTTTTGCAAACATCCGCGTTGATGACTGATCAATACTCAACGCAAAACGAACTGCGACATATATAACTGTTGTCATACGTGGCAGAGTTGGTAGCGAGAGATTACAAAGAAGAACTCGCGGTAGAGGTTGAATAAGTTCACCGGTTCAGATGTCTGCAAGTGCTCCGCTTAACGTACACCGGGGGACGATAGCAAGGTTGATTGAAGTGTGCTGTAAAAATGCGAAAGTAAAACGAAAATTCTCTAACTGATTCAGTATTTGTGAGCATTTGCCATTTTCAACTGAAATGACTTTCTCTGTATTGCAGTTGCCAAATATCTCCAAAAGGATGCGTAAAATTTCTACCATTGAATTTGTCCCACACATATGATACCCAAGTCTGCCGTATCTTCAATACACAAAAAATACCTGAGTTGCAGAGACCATTTGAAGTGAGATGAACATGGTATAAACGCTTCGGTTAAAATATTAGGTTGGCCCGAAAATGTGTAAGCACCATTTTGAGAAATTTATAGCTTCTTACGCTTCAAAGCTTTTGCTTTCCCGAAAATTTGAACTCGTCTGAAAAAGATAATCATACGTTTTACAAAAGCATTTGAGGTACTCTCTAACTCGCAAACACAGCAGTAATAGATTACGAATAGAATTTGTAGGGTGCCTGAAATGTGAACCAGGGCCGGGACAAAGGTAGCAAGTAGTCCTCTATGAAGCGATTACGCCTATGGCTCTTTGACTTAATGATTTTCCCTTTACATTAACTGCGCAGGCTATTTGATTAAAGTCCGTTCTCAAAAGCCAAAATTTGTTTGTTCTTTTGGAATCTAGCAAAAGGGGGAGGAAAAGGTGAAGAAAAAGTCGCTCCAGTGATCACACAAGTGTCAAACTTCTTGCACTGCATACAAGGACTTTTGTACCCTGCAAGCTCTCAAAGTATTTACCTCAACTCTGCATGAAGCGAAGCTGCATTGCTCACTTTCAGATAATCGCCGGGGCAGGCGGCCGTGCGATTTATGTGCAAGCGGGGACCGGTAAAATACTTCGCTGATTTATTGTGGTCCGCTTGCAGATATATGGAGGGATGTTGGCGAAAATTCAAACGAATTCTCGGAGAACAATCGCGGCCTTTTCATGAACTACTCAGATAACCGCCGGGGGCAGGCGGCCATGCCAATTTTGAGCAAGCGCGCACCGGAAAAATAGTTCATTGATTTTTTGCCGCCCGCTTGCAGAAATTTGGAAGAAAGTTGGCGAAATTGAAGACGAATGCTTGGAGAACAATCGCGGTTTCTTTATGGATTAGCTGCGGCGCAGTGGCCGCATTCTCGCGAACTTTCCGCGAGTATGCAAAAATTTCGGGAACCGCCCGGTCCTTTGTGGAGGACCGCGCAACCCCCAGGTACTTTCCGCTGGGAGAAAGTACCTCAAACTTGAGTAATTAAACCAACGGTGACACCTCTGCCACACAGAGTCTTAGCTGTGCTCGACGTACGCCCGAAAATGCCTAAAAAGAGTCCGAGCGCATGCTGAAAGTTTGGTCAGCGCTCGCTGAAAGAAATTATTTGCCGAGCGCTTGCAAAAAATGCTGTATTGCTGCCCGCTGGCAGAATATGCGACCGTAAAGGAAGTGCCGCCCGCTAAAGGTTTGGCCACGCCCCAAAATTCTGCTGACCGCCTGCAGAAAAGCGCGAGTTTGCGGACCGCCTGCCCCCGGCGATTATCTGAGTAGTTGCGGCGCAGTGGCTGCATTCTCGCGGACTTTCCGCGAGAATATACAAACTGTTGAGAGCCGCACGGTCCTTTGTGAAGGACCGAACAGAGGTAGGTGCTTTCCGCTGAGAGAAAGTACCTCAATTCGGGTAATTAGAACATCGGTGACACCTCTGCCATGTAGAGTGTTACCTTCTTCGGGGCCGAAACTGCTCAACAAGAGTCAGAGCGCTCGCTGAAAATTTGGCCGGCGCTTGCTGAAAGGAATAATTTGACGACCGCTCGCAGAAAATTCTGTATTGCTGCCTGCTGGCAGAACTTACGACGGCAAAAGAATTACCCCCGGTGAAGGTTTAGCCACGCCCCGAAATTCTGCTGACTGCCTGCAAAAAAGCGCGAGTTTGCGGAAAGGCTGCCCCGGCGATTGACTGAGCTAGAGGAACGTAAAGTTCACAAATGAGGGCCTCTGTGCTGACCAAGAAACAAAGCAGTAGGATTGTGAAAAGAAAGAATTACATTGTTAACTTTGAAATTTATAGTATAAATGCACCTCTTCAAATAAAGGCTGTATTAAGATACCAGAAAAGGAAAAGTCCACATTTCTGTTTTACCTATCACATAATATCTTTTCTCAGCGTTGCATAAGCGGTTGCAAAATACAGTTGTGTTGTGTTAACTGTAATGGCTTCTGCTGAGAGCTTAACGTGGCCTCGATGGGAATATTCGTGGAAGGCAAGCCCTACAACATTTGAAGCAAGAAATCGAGAGCTAAGACCGACACAGACACAAGTTCCTTTCTTACACTTATATAGCCCCGTAACAGTCATATGCGATACTTCTATTGATCGCTTATATGTAATCAGCTTTGAAAGAATAGATAAGGAAAAATCTCCGACAGTTACTGTAACAAAAAAAACATACTAATCCTTGAACGTTCGCAACTCGTGACTAATGTGTGTCCGTTGCTTGTGACCAAGGGTGTCGGATAACAATTTAACGATGCTTTCGGAGCTTTCAAATGATTTTGCCTTGAAAGAAGTCCTTGTATAATCACACAACAATCATTAAATTACCCCAGCATTGCCATCAATCAAATTTTGCAGTGCTCAAAATCGAATGGTATTTCTATAAAAATGGTACTCAAGATTATTTTTTACCTAAAAATTATGTCAAAGAAACGTATGTTTTTCAGATGCAAGTATCGCCAATGCAAATACTTAGTTCGCTCAAGGCTTGATGAAAGAACGCCTAAAACTCATTCCTCTGCAGAATTGGTTCTTTTTTTGATAGCATGCTGCGAGTTTATGTCCAAACATGTAAATGCAAGCCCACGCTATAATTATCCTGTACGATGCTTGTTTTGAAATCACACCAGAGGCGGAATAAAATTTGGCTTTTTGCTCCAAAAAAGCGAATGTTAGCTTCCTTTTGTATTCATAGTTTTCATTTCTTTAAGGTCATTAAATTACATGCATTTATGTATGCTTCATGATTCGGAACTTCATTTTGCTCATCTTCATCCAAATATAATATTTGGTTATGGCAAACGTTTCTTCCTTCTTCAGCTAGATTTTTAGCCGATTATGTTTTCTGAAGTAAATCGCTGATTTTATGGCAATACTTTTATCCAGAGAAGCTAAGTGGTGCTATTCAGTGACGCTAAAAATCAATTATCAGATCATCTGTTTAGTGTCATTGAGGATCATTTACAGAAAGCTCCTTAGCAATTGCTAATAGATTGCATCAAAAATTTGCTTTGATGACGTCTTAGTCATTTTTGGTTCTATACTTACAGACAAAATATCACATATATATATGTATACATGTAAAATATTGTGAGCTGAAACCCTTTGCTACCACTTAAAAAGCAGCAATCGCATTGAATGGTTATACTTCAATAGTCAGCTACATGACCTCAAAATTCCAAATGAAACAGTAAGCGCTGATTACTGTAAACTCATTTAGATGCATAGATGCAAGTACTTAAAAACTGTGGATAGGCGATGTGCATGTGCATTCTGTGCCGTAACTTCGCAATATGAATGCAGTACTTTATGCCTTTTTTTCTAATTTCTAAAGGCCGAAGAAGCTTGTCTCTTCAATGCTCGTCGTTCCTATTCATGAAACTTGCAAATTATAAAGACCGTCGTATTCCGAATCACAAACTTTTTGATGTTTGTGGTGTACTTGAATAGTTATCACATTTAGCTGAAAATGCTACTGTAGTCGTACAGTGCCTTGACAGCTCACGGCAGTGCGCTATGATACGTTAGAATCTGTGAAAATCTTGCCTTCCGTTCAAAATTCATTGTAAGTTACAGTAGTGCAACATGAGAATCGTTATTTTCTTGCAAAGTGTCTGAGCACTGTTGTTCCTTACCCCTTGTAACAACATGACAACTAAATTTCGTATTTAAAAAAATGAGATTTCTGTATTATATCATCCTGCTTTTTATAGTGGCAGGTACAAAGGCTGTCATATGTGATATAAATCATTCTACAAAACTTGAAGCAACACGCATTGCATCTTGCGTATTCAAGTTTGCTTATGCTCACGATAAAAGGCTGCACTTTAGCGATAACAAATAGCACTGTTTTCGGAGTTGTAGAACGGGACAATGTGAATTGCGTGGAGACCGCTGGATTTGCATATACTCTAGATGCCGGTGAAGGAGCATTACTACATTTGTTTAAGAATGTGGGAATGAAAAGTAGATGTTTGAGAGCAATGTTGATGAGATGCCACAACGGATATAACAAGTATTTATAATGGAAAGATAGCAACCCTGAGGGCCGCTTACACTTGGTCAAGGCGAATTCATTTAAATGCAAAAGAAAAGCCAGTAGCATAAGACCTATGCCCATTAGAAAGTACTGACCTGCAAGTAGCTTATAAACCATAATTAGGGTAAAGTATCTCATAGGCCGGACTGATATTATAAAAAAGGCACTGGCCTGGGGGACGTTTTTGCGATGTTTTGAGAATAATGCTCTAAAAACCGCATACAAACCGATGTTCAAAAAGGACAACCGAGTGTGCCGCTCACAGATCGGTATATATGTGTCTGCCCTACTCCTCCGCCCCCCCCCCAAAAGCTTTGCTTGAAAAAACTCTGTTGGCCACTCAGACTTATAATCTGAAGGAAGCACTGCCCTGTAGGCTGCTTACAAACCGGTAATTATTGCAAAAATATTGAACTGTGTGCTTCCACAATCCTATATTCCAAGAAAACCTGACCTACGAGGCCGATTACATATCAATCATTCTTTATTAGGATTTAACTGCCCTCGTGCTGCTTATAGACCGAATTTGCCTTTCTAACTACCCTATCATCCCCTATAAACCGATATCAAAAAGTGTTCTACGCCCACAAACGGATATTTCGAAAGAACTGCCTTAAGCCGCACTGCCCTACGAATCCCTACAAACCATGTGTTGACAAAAATGACCCTAAGAGCAACTTAAAAACTGTTTTATGAAAAAGGACAAACATAGGCCGCTTACAGACCAACCCAATAACCGAACATTTCAGGAACAATGCCATTAATTCGCCCTACCGTTATACCTGGGACCGAATCGAATGATCATTCGGTCATTCGAATAAGTCATTCGAATGGAATGATTCGAAAAGTCGAATATTCAAAAATCTCAACTTTCAAATATTAGGTTGATTCATAATTAATGCGCGTTTTACTCACCTCTTCTTCCAAGAGCTAGTATTTGGTGTGTAGTCAATTCCCTCAAAAACTTTTTATGCTATCTAAAAGAGCGTTTCTTATAGTTTCTTATGCGCGCCTCTGCTTTCGTATATCTCCATTCATTTCAAAGTTTTCAGCCTTTAAATAAAAGAGACTAAATTCCAAAGTTTTTGCTTTTCACTCTTTTTGCCCTAAATCCATGAGGACTATCAGTATTAATTTCAAAAAATATGCATAAGGATTAGCAAACTTTGTGCTACAAGATGCTATTTGAACAAAATTTTCCATGAATTTCGCGCCGAGAAATTCAATTGCGAATTTAAATGATCATCGCGGCCCTTCCATGCCATATATAACTTTGAAGCGAAGGGCGATTGCAGGTTTTTTGCGTTATCCAGCAAGATTGGACTTAGTTCATTATGGTAGAAAAGGGCCAAGGTTTTCTCATTTTCAAGCGGAGAAAATGAAATAATTTCAAAAATGACCGGTTTTCGAACCAGCCGAGATGCCATAAAAAAGTGAGTACTTTCGACTTTTTCGCTATATTTTCTTTCAAAAATTTTCAGTAAAATCCAAATTTGGCATTACTGTTCAAGAGACTCTTGGCTACCAATGAGCAAAGTCCGCTTCATCCTAATTCATTTCATCATAAGTTATGCTCTCTTAAAGTAGAGGGTTCTGAAAAAAATTGTTAGTAATCTTCAGACCAGAAAATCTTTCTTTCGATAGATACAGTCGCGCAAAAGTATCTTTTTTATAGCCACTGATTCGAAGGTTACAGTGGTTTTTATTGCGCCCAGAAATGTCTTTTCAAAGAAGAATTATCCCGGTTGAAAGATGAAGTATAGAAAACGTGCATTAATTATGAATCAACTTAATATTATTCGAAAGTCGGATATTCGATGGTCATCGAATATTCGAATCACTCGATAACATCGGATATTCAAATATTCGGTTACCGTCGAATGATGGAACTCCATAAGCATTGCACGTCACTGTAGTAGTTTCTTTCGAGCTACAACTTTCATTGGCGAGTGCATATGTTTTTTGGTCCTGGCGCAGTAGCCTGCACAGTAGTCGTGATGCTTTCTACAGCGGTATGTAGCTGCTATCGATTTTCCGCTATCCAGGGACGCCAGATCTTGATGGTTTTCTCCAACAGCGTCTATCACTTTCTTCATGAGAGTCAGTGAGTAAACTTTGAAATTTAAACATAGACCTTTAACTTTTAGACCTACCGTAGCACGGCTTTATGACCTCAAACTGAAAAAGTGAAAAATGAGTATCATATTCGGAATCAGCGCACCGAATAATCCCCTGGACCAAGGTATCCTCACGTCTGCTGAAAGTACAAGCAAAATTTACTCCGGAAAACTTTTTAGCTGCTCCTCTTCTCTTGTACATTATTTCTCTTTCTCTAAGCAAACTCAGAGATATCTCTGCGTTTCACGATAGATTGTAATGTGCACCAAATTCAGAGTTATCAAGCATAGCTGCGCGTTTAGTGGCGCTGTTTCTTGTGCAGAACGATTTCGAGGATGTTTTCCTAACTAGGAGTAAACTACCGGTTACGGAGTGTCCTGCCATATCATGCTTTCTACATATGGTCCATCCAAGCACTTGTTGAGGGATTAAGAATGGTGCGCGTTAGCTCAGATATAACTCAGAGTTATAGGCTGTATCAGCCAGCATTGGTCCCGCGCCAGATGACCTGCGACGACGGTCGCAGATGTGCCTTAACGCGAAGCAGAGTTCGCCCCGTCACGCCGCACCGTCGCTTTTGCTCAGAGAAAGAAAAATAATGTACAAGAAAAGAGGAGCAGCTAAAAAGTTCTCCGGAGTACATTTTGTTCGTACTTTCAGCAAGTATAGGGGAAACCTTGGTCCAGGGGGTTATGCGGTGCGCTGATCACGAATATGGTAATCTTCACTTTTTCAGCTTGAGCTCATAAAGCCGTGCTACGGTAGGTCTAAAAATTTGAAGTCTATGTTTAGCTTTAAAGTTTACTCAATGACTCTCATGAAGAAAGTGATAGACATTGTTGAAGAAAACCATCGAAATCTGGCGTCCCTGGATAGCGAAAAATCGATAGCAGCTACATACTGCGGTAGAAAGCATCACAACTACTGTGCAGGCTACTGCGCCAGGACCACAAAACATATACACTCCCCAATGAAGGTTGTTGCTCGATAGAAACTACTACAGTGACGTGCTATGCTTATGGATTCCATCATTCGACGGTAATCGAATATTCGAATACTCGATGTTCATCGATTGATTTGAATATTTGATGACCATCGAATATTCGACTTTCGAATCATATTCGAAAGTTGAGATTTTTGAATTTTCGACTTTTCGAATCATTCCATTCGAATGACTTATTCGAATGACCGAATAATCATTCGATTCGGTCCCAGGTATAACGGTAGGGCGAATTAATGGCATTGTTCCTGAAATGTTCGGTTGTTGGGTTGGTCTGTGAGCGGCCCATGTTTGTCCTTTTTCATAAAATTTGTAAGCTGCTTTTAGGGTCATTTTTGTCAACACATCGGTTTGTAGGGATTTGTAAGGCAGTGCGGCTTAAGGCAGTTTTTTCAAAATATCTGTTTGTGGACGTAGAACACTTTTTGATATCGGTTTATAGGGGATGATAGGGTAGTTAGACAGGCAAATTCGCTCTACAAGCGGCACGAGGACAGTTAAATCCTAATAAAGAATGATGGATATGTAATCGGCCTCGTAGGTCAGGTTTTCTTAAAATATGGGATTGTGGAAGCATACAGATCAATATTTTTGCAATAATTACTGCTTTGTAAGCAGCCCACAAGGCAGTGCTTCCTTCAGATAGTGTGAGTGGCCATTAGAGTTTTTTCGAAAGAACGCTTTTTTGGAAGGGGGGAGGGAGGAGTAGGGCAAACACGCAGAATACCAATCTATGAGGCACACCGGGTTGTCCTTTTTGAACATCGGTTTGTAGGCGGTTTTTGAGGCAGTATTCTCAAAATATCCCAAAAACGTCCCCCAGGGCAGTGCCTTTTTTATAATATCAGTCCGGCCTGTGGGATACTTTACCCCTAGTTATCAATCCTTATAATAACGGGCTAAGAGTTGTTTACGTGTGTGTGTGTGTGTGTGTGTATGTGTATGTGTATGTGTATGTGTATGTGTATGTGTATGTGTATGTGTATGTGTATGTGTATGTGTATGTGTATGTGTATGTGTATGTGTATGTGTATGTGTATGTGTATGTGTATGTGTATGTGTATGTGTATGTGTATGTGTATGTGTATGTGTATGTGTATGTGTATGTGTATGTGTATGTGTATGTGTATGTGTATGTGTATGTGTATGTGTATGTGTATGTGTATGTGTATGTGTATGTGTATGTGTATGTGTATGTGTATGTGTATGTGTATGTGTATGTGTATGTGTATGTGTATGTGTATGTGTATGTGTATGTGTATGTGTATGTGTATGTGTATGTGTATGTGTATGTGTATGTGTATGTGTATGTGTATGTGTATGTGTATGTGTATGTGTATGTGTATGTGTATGTGTATGTGTATGTGTATGTGTATGTGTATGTGTATGTGTATGTGTATGTGTATGTGTATGTGTATGTGTATGTGTATGTGTATGTGTATGTGTATGTGTATGTGTATGTGTATGTGTATGTGTATGTGTATGTGTATGTGTATGTGTATGTGTATGTGTATGTGTATGTGTATGTGTATGTGTATGTGTATGTGTATGTGTATGTGTATGTGTATGTGTATGTGTATGTGTATGTGTATGTGTATGTGTATGTGTATGTGTATGTGTATGTGTATGTGTATGTGTATGTGTATGTGTATGTGTATGTGTATGTGTATGTGTATGTGTATGTGTATGTGTATGTGTATGTGTATGTGTATGTGTATGTGTATGTGTATGTGTATGTGTATGTGTATGTGTATGTGTATGTGTATGTGTATGTGTATGTGTATGTGTATGTGTATGTGTATGTGTATGTGTATGTGTATGTGTATGTGTATGTGTATGTGTATGTGTATGTGTATGTGTATGTGTATGTGTATGTGTATGTGTATGTGTATGTGTATGTGTATGTGTATGTGTATGTGTATGTGTATGTGTATGTGTATGTGTATGTGTATGTGTATGTGTATGTGTATGTGTATGTGTATGTGTATGTGTATGTGTATGTGTATGTGTATGTGTATGTGTATGTGTATGTGTATGTGTATGTGTATGTGTATGTGTATGTGTATGTGTATGTGTATGTGTATGTGTATGTGTATGTGTATGTGTATGTGTATGTGTATGTGTATGTGTATGTGTATGTGTATGTGTATGTGTATGTGTATGTGTATGTGTATGTGTATGTGTATGTGTATGTGTATGTGTATGTGTATGTGTATGTGTATGTGTATGTGTATGTGTATGTGTATGTGTATGTGTATGTGTATGTGTATGTGTATGTGTATGTGTATGTGTATGTGTATGTGTATGTGTATGTGTATGTGTATGTGTTGTGTATGTGTATGTGTATGTGTTGTGTATGTGTATGTGTATGTGTATGTGTATGTGTATGTGTATGTGTATGTGTATGTGTATGTGTATGTGTATGTGTATGTGTATGTGTATGTGTATGTGTATGTGTATGTGTATGTGTATGTGTATGTGTATGTGTATGTGTATGTGTATGTGTATGTGTATGTGTATGTGTATGTGTATGTGTATGTGTATGTGTATGTGTATGTGTATGTGTATGTGTATGTGTATGTGTATGTGTATGTGTATGTGTATGTGTATGTGTATGTGTATGTGTATGTGTATGTGTATGTGTATGTGTATGTGTATGTGTATGTGTATGTGTATGTGTATGTGTATGTGTATGTGTATGTGTATGTGTATGTGTATGTGTATGTGTATGTGTATGTGTATGTGTATGTGTATGTGTATGTGTATGTGTATGTGTATGTGTATGTGTATGTGTATGTGTATGTGTATGTGTATGTGTATGTGTATGTGTATGTGTATGTGTATGTGTATGTGTATGTGTATGTGTATGTGTATGTGTATGTGTATGTGTATGTGTATGTGTATGTGTATGTGTATGTGTATGTGTATGTGTATGTGTATGTGTATGTGTTGTGTATGTGTATGTGTATGTGTATGTGTATGTGTATGTGTATGTGTATGTGTATGTGTATGTGTATGTGTATGTGTATGTGTATGTGTATGTGTATGTGTATGTGTATGTGTATGTGTATGTGTATGTGTATGTGTATGTGTATGTGTATGTGTATGTGTATGTGTATGTGTATGTGTATGTGTATGTGTATGTGTATGTGTATGTGTATGTGTATGTGTATGTGTATGTGTATGTGTATGTGTATGTGTATGTGTATGTGTATGTGTATGTGTATGTGTATGTGTATGTGTATGTGTATGTGTATGTGTATGTGTATGTGTATGTGTATGTGTATGTGTATGTGTATGTGTATGTGTATGTGTATGTGTATGTGTGTGTATGTGTATGTGTATGTGTATGTGTATGTGTATGTGTATGTGTTTGTGTATGTGTATGTGTATGTGTATGTGTATGTGTATGTGTTGTGTATGTGTATGTGTATGTGTATGTGTATGTGTATGTGTATGTGTATGTGTATGTGTATGTGTATGTGTATGTGTATGTGTATGTGTATGTGTATGTGTATGTGTATGTGTATGTGTATGTGTATGTGTATGTGTATGTGTATGTGTATGTGTATGTGTATGTGTATGTGTATGTGTATGTGTATGTGTATGTGTATGTGTATGTGTATGTGTATGTGTATGTGTATGTGTATGTGTATGTGTATGTGTATGTGTATGTGTATGTGTATGTGTATGTGTATGTGTATGTGTATGTGTATGTGTTGTGTATGTGTATGTGTATGTGTATGTGTATGTGTATGTGTATGTGTATGTGTATGTGTAGTGTATGTGTATGTGTATGTGTATGTGTATGTGTATGTGTATGTGTATGTGTATGTGTATGTGTATGTGTATGTGTATGTGTATGTGTATGTGTATGTGTATGTGTATGTGTATGTGTGTGTATGTGTATGTGTATGTGTATGTGTATGTGTATGTGTATGTGTATGTGTATGTGTATGTGTTGTGTATGTGGTATGTGTATGTGTATGTGTATGTGTATGTGTATGTGTATGTGTATGTGTATGTGTATGTGTATGTGTATGTGTATGTGTATGTGTATGTGTATGTGTATGTGTATGTGTATGTGTATGTGTATGTGTATGTGTATGTGTATGTGTATGTGTATGTGTATGTGTATGTGTATGTGTATGTGTATGTGTATGTGTATGTGTATGGTATGTGTATGTGTATGTGTATGTGTATGTGTATGTGTATGTGTATGTGTATGTGTATGTGTATGTGTATGTGTATGTGTATGTGTATGTGTATTGTGATGTGTGATGTTTTATGTGTATTATGTGTATTGAAAGTGTATTGTGTATAGTACTTGCGTTGATACCACTGCTT
>CATQJL010000315.1:0-24460 GCA_958299035.1 Cylicocyclus nassatus | reverse complement strand
AAGCAGTGGTATCAACGCAGAGTACTGTATCTTCAATATCATTAGTGTCAGTATCAGTAGTTTCAGTAGTATCAGTCTTGTCAGTAGGTTTAATAGTATAATTATCAGTAGTTTCAGTAGTATCAGTATTGTCAGTAGTTTCAGTAGTATCAGTATTGTCAGTAGTTTCAGTAGTATCAGTATTGTCAGTAGTGTTTGTTGTATAATTATCAGTAGTTTCAGTAGTATCAGTATTGTCAGTAGTTTCAGTAGTATCAGTATTGTCAGTAGTGTTTGTTGTATAATTATCAGTAGTTTCAGTAGTATCAGTATTGTCAGTAGTTTCAGTAGTATGATTATCAGAAGTTCCAGTAGTGTCAGTATTGTCAGTAGTTTAAGTAGTATCAATCTTGTCAATAGTTTAAGTAGTATCAATCTTGTCAATAGTTTAAGTAGTATAAATATCAGTAGTTTCAGTAGTATCAGTCTTGTCAGTAGTTTAAGTAGTATCATTTTCAGTAGTTTCAATGGTTTGTGTCAGTAGTCTCAGTAAAGTCAGTATTAGTAGTACAAAAAGTAGTAGCATCAGTATCAGTAGTATTATCAATGATATTAGAAGTAGTATCAGTAAAAGTGTCAGTAGTGTCAGTATCAGTAGTGACTGTATCAGTAGTGTCGTGGTGTCAGTATCAGTACTGCCAGTATCAGCAGTGTCAGTATCAGTAGTGTCTGTATCAGTAGTGTCAGTATCAGTAGTGTCAGTCTCAGTAGTGTCTGTATCAGTAGTGTCAGTATCAGTAGTGTCAGTATTAGTAGTGACTGAATCAATGGTGTCAGTATCAGTACTGCCAGTATCAGCAGTGTCAGTATCAGTAGTGTCTGTATCAGTAGTGTCAGTATCAGTAGTGTCAGTCTCAGTAGTGTCAGTCTCAGTAGTGTCTGTATCAGGAGTGTCTGTATCAGGAGTGTCAGTATCAGCAGTGTCTGTATCAGTAGTGTCCTGTATCAGTAGTGTCAGTCTCAGTAGTGTCTGTATCAGTAGTGTCAGTATCAGTAGTGTCTGTATCAGTAGTGTCAGTATTAGTAGTGACTGAATCAATGGTGTCAGTATCAGTACTGCCAGTATCAGCAGTGTCAGTATCAGCAGTGTCAGTATCAGTAGTGTCTGTATCAGTAGTGTCTGTATCAGTAGTGTCAGTATCAGTGGTGTCTGTATCAGTAGTGTCTGTATCAGTAGTGTCTGTATCAGTAGTGTCAGTCTCAGTAGTGTCTGCATCAGTAGTGCCAGTATCAGTAGTGAACGTATCAGTAGTGTCAGTATCAGTAGTGAATGTATCAGTAGTGTCAGTATCAGTAGTGTTAGTATCAGTAGTGTCTGTATCAGTGGTGTCTGTATCAGTAGTGTCAGTATTAGTAGTGACTGAATCAATGGTGTCAGTATCAGTATCAGTAGTGTCTGTATCAGTAGTGTCTGTATCAGTAGTGACTGTATCAGTAGTGCCAGTATCAGTGTTGTCTTTATCAGTAGTGTCAGTATCAGTAGTGTCTGTATCAGTAGTGTCAGTATCAGTAGTGTCTGTATCAGTAGTGTCTGTATCAGTAGTGTCTGTATCAGTAGTGCCAGTATCAGTGTTGTCTTTATCAGTAGTGTCAGTATCAGTAGTGTCAGTATCAGTAGTGTCTGTTTCAGTAGTGCCAGTATCAGTAGTGCCAGTATCAGTAGTGTCTGTATCAGTAGTGTCTGTTTCAGTAGTGCCAGTATCAGTAGTGCCAGTATCAGTACTGTCAGTATCAGTAGTGTCTGTATCGGTAGTGCCAGTATCAGTACTGTCAGTATCAGTAGTGTCTGTATCAGTAGTGTCAGTATCAGTAGTGTCAGTATTAGTAGTGACTGAATCAATGGTGTCAGTATCAGTAATGCCAGTATCAGTAGTGTCTGTATCAGTAGTGTCCGTATCAGTAGTGTCCGTATCAGTAGTGTTAGTATCAGTAGTGTCAGTATCAGTAGTGTCTGTATCAGTAGTGTCAGTATTAGTAGTGACTGAATCAATGGTGTCAGTATCAGTACTGCCAGTATCAGCAGTGTCAGTATCAGTAGTGTCTGTATCAGTAGTGTCTGTATCAGTAGTGTCTGTATCAGTGGTGTCTGTATCAGTGGTGTCTGTATCAGTAGTGTCTGTATCAGTAGTGTCTGCATCAGTAGTGCCAGTATCAGTAGTGAACGTATCAGTAGTGTCAGTATCAGTAGTGAATGTATCAGTAGTGTCAGTATCAGTAGTGTTAGTATCAGTAGTGTCTGTATCAGTGGTGTCTGTATCAGTAGTGTCAGTATTAGTAGTGACTGAATCAATGGTGTCAGTATCAGTATCAGTAGTGTCTGTATCAGTAGTGTCTGTATCAGTAGTGTCTGTATCAGTAGTGCCAGTATCAGTGTTGTCTTTATCAGTAGTGTCAGTATCAGTAGTGTCTGTATCAGTAGTGTCAGTATCAGTAGTGTCTGTATCAGTAGTGTCTGTATCAGTAGTGTCTGTATCAGTAGTGCCAGTATCAGTGTTGTCTTTATCAGTAGTGTCAGTATCAGTAGTGTCAGTATCAGTAGTTTCTGTTTCAGTAGTGCCAGTATCAGTAGTGCCAGTATCAGTAGTGTCTGTATCAGTAGTGTCTGTTTCAGTAGTGCCAGTATCAGTAGTGCCAGTATCAGTAGTGCCAGTATCAGTAGTGTCTGTATCGGTAGTGCCAGTATCAGTACTGTCAGTATCAGTAGTGTCTGTATCAGTAGTGTCAGTATCAGTAGTGTCAGTATTAGTAGTGACTGAATCAATGGTGTCAGTATCAGTAATGCCAGTATCAGTAGTGTCTGTATCAGTAGTGTCCGTATCAGTAGTGTCCGTATCAGTAGTGTCAGTATCAGTAGTGTCTGTATCAGTAGTGTCTGTATCAGTAGTGTCAGTATCAGTAGTGTCTGTATCAGTAGTGTCAGTATCAGTAGTGTCTGTATCAGTAGTGTCAGTATCAGTAGTGTCTGTATCAGTAGTGTCTGCATCAGTAGTGTCTGCATCAGTGTTGTCTGTATCAGTAGTGTCAGTATCAATGGTGTCAGTATCAGTAGTGCCAGTATCAGTAGTGTCTGTATCAGTAGTGTCTGTATCAGTAGTGTCAGTATCAGTAGTGTCTGTATCAGTAGTGTCCGTATCAGTAGTGTCAGTATCAGTAGTGTCAGTATCAGTAGTGTCTGTATCAGTAGTGTCAGTATCAGTAGTGTCTGTATCAGTAGTGTCTGCATCAGTAGTGTCTGCATCAGTGTTGTCTGTATCAGTAGTGTCAGAATCAATGGTGTCAGTATCAGTAGTGCCAGTATCAGTAGTGTCAGTATCAGTAGTGACTGAATCAGTGGTGTCTGTATCAGTAGTGTCTGTATCAGTAGTGTCAGTATCAGTAGTGTCCGTATCAGTAGTGTCAGTATCAGTAGTGTCTGTATCAGTAGTGTCCGTATCAGTAGTGTCTGTATCAGTAGTGTCTGTATCAGTAGTGCCAGTATCAGTAGTGTCCGTATCAGTAGTGTCAGTATCAGTAGTGTCTGTATCAGTAGTGTCTGTATCAGTAGTGCCAGTATCAGTAGTGTCTGTATCAGTAATGTCTGTATCAGTGGTGTCAGTATCAGTAGTGTCAGTATCAGTAGTGTCTGTATCAGTAGTGTCAGTATCAGTAGTGTCAGTATCAGTAGTGTCTGTATCAGTAGTGTTAGTATCAGTAGTGTCTGTATCAGTAGTGTCAGTATCAGTAGTGTCTTTATCAGTAGTGTCAGTATCAGTAGTGCCAGTTTCAGTAGTGCCAGTATCAGTAGTCTCAGTATCAGTAGTGCCAGTATCAGTAGTGCCAGTATCAGTAGTCTCAGTATCAGTAGTGTCTGTATCAATATTGTCTGTATCAATATTGTCTGTATCAGTAGTGTCAGTATCAGTGGTGTCTGTATGAGTGGTGTCTGTATCAGTAGTGTCTGTATCAGTAGTGTCTGTATCGGTAGTGTCAGTATCAGTAGTGTCAGTATCAGTAGTGTCTGTATCAGTAGTGTCTGTATCAGTAGTGTCTGTATCAGTGGTGCCAGTATCAGTAGTGTCTGTATCAGTAGTGTCTGTATCAGTAGTGTCAGTATCAGTAGTGCCAGTATCAGTAGTGTCTGTGTCAGTAGTGTCTGTATCAGTAGTGTCAGTATCAGTGGTGCCAGTATCAGTAGTGTCTGTATCAGTAGTGCCAGTATCAGTAGTGTCTGTATCAGTAGTGTCTGTATCAGTAGTGCCAGTATCAGTAGTGTCTGTATCAGTAGTGCCAGTATCAGTAGTGTCTGTATCAGTAGTGTCTGTATCAGTAGTGCCAGTATCAGTAGTGTCTGTATCAGTAGTGTCCGTATCAGTAGTGTCTTTATCAGTAGTGTCTGCATCAGTAGTGTCTGTATCAGTAGTGTCTGTATCGGTAGTGTCAGTATCAGTGGTGTCAGTATCAGTAGTGTCTGTATCAGTAGTGTCTGCATCAGTGGTGTCAGTATCAGTAGTGTCTGTATCAGTAGTGTCTGCATCAGTAGTGTCTGCATCAGTAGTGTCTGTATCAGTAGTGTCTGTATCAGTAGTGTCTGTATCAGTGGTGTCAGTATCAGTGGTGCCTGTATCAGTAGTGTCTATATCAGCAGTGTCTGCATCATTAGTGTCAGTATCAGTAGTGCCAGTATCAGTAGTGTCTGTGTCAGTAGTGTCTGTATCAGTAGTGTCAGTATCAGTGGTGCCAGTATCAGTAGTGTCTGTATCAGTAGTGCCAGTATCAGTAGTGTCTGTATCAGTAGTGTCTGTATCAGTAGTGTCTGCATCAGTAGTGTCTGTATCAGTAGTGACTGTATCAGTAGTGTCTGTATCAGCAGTGTCTGTATCAGTAGTGCCAGTATTAGTAGTGTCTGTATCAGTAGTGTCTGTATCAGTAGTGTCTGCATCAGTAGTGTCTGCATCAGTAGTGTCAGTATTAGTAGTGTCTTTATCAGTAGTGTCTGCATCAGTAGTGTCTGTATCAGTAGTGTCTGTATCAGTAGTGTCTGTTTCAGTAGTGTCTGTATCAGTAGTGTCAGTATCAGTAGTGTCTGTATCAGTAGTGTCCGTATCAGTAGTGTCTGTATCAGTAGTGCCAGTATCAGTAGTGCCAGTATCAGTAGTGTCTGCATCAGTGTTGTCTGTATCAGTAGTTTCAGTATCAGTAGTGTCTGTATCAGTAGTGTCCGTATCAGTAGTGTCAGTATCAGTAGTGTCTGTATCAGTAGTGTCAGTATCAGTAGTGTCAGTATCAGTAGTGTCTGTATCAGTAGTGTCAGTATCAGTAGTGTCTGTATCAGTAGTGTCTGCATCAGTACTGTCTGCATCAGTATTGTCTGTATCAGTAGTGTCAGTATCAATGGTGTCAGTATCAGTAGTGCCAGTATCAGTAGTGTCAGTATCAGTAGTGACTGAATCAGTAGTGTCAGTATCAGTAGTGTCTGTATCAGTAGTGTCTGTATCAGTAGTGACTGAATCAATGGTGTCTGTATCAGTAGTGTCAGTATCAGTAGTGTCTGTATCAGTAGTGTCAGTATCAGTAGTGTCAGTATCAGTAGTATCAGTATCAGTAGTGTCAGTATCAGTAGTGTCAGTATCAGTAGTGTCTGTATCAGTAGTGTCAGTATCAGTAGTGTCTGTATCAGTAGTTTCTGCATCAGTAGTGAATGTATCAGTAGTGTCTGTATCAGTAGTGTCTGTATCAGTAGTGTCAGTATCAGTAGTGTCTGTATCGGTCTCAGTAGTGTCAGTATCAGTAGTGTCTGTATCAGTAGTGTCAGTATCAGTAGTGTCAGTATCAGTAGTGTCTGTATCAGTAGTGTCTGTATCGGTCTCAGTAGTGTCAGTATCAGTAGTGTCTGTATCAGTAGTGTCAGTATCAGTAGTGTCAGTATCAGTAGTGTCTGTATCAGTAGTGTCAGTATCAGTAGTGTCAGTATCAGTAGTGAACATTGTTTTTTTGGCGTAGGTGAACTCTGTACTCTGGTATCTCTGGTATTGTTCAGTAGATGCTGGTGATGTGTAACGCTGTGCGTGTGATACAGTGTGATACAGTGTGATACAGTGTGATACAGTGTGATACAGTGTGATACAGTGAACTCCCGCTGAGTTTATACAGTCATCCCCTCTCCTGCTGTTGTCACGCCATGTGTGCAGCTCTTAGTCTGGCAGTAGATTCTGCTAATTAGGAGTTATTGTTTCTGCATCCAGCTTCACTCCCACTCACTGATGCTGCACTGTGTTAACCCTTAGGGCCACGCTGCACTTGCTGTTAACCACATAGTATAGATTATACACAGCTGCTAAGCAAGCAGCAGCGATTACACCCTGATTACTCATCTGTGTATCCATAGGATTAAAAGCTACGTCCTCTAGGGGGAGGATCACGAATTAAATATCCCCTACCGGCACAATCAGCAGGAGGTAGAGCAATAAGCACAGCTGTACTATAGCAGTAATAAGAGGCTATATTAATATTTAACCAAATGTAACAATAGAAAAAATAAAAGTGTTAAAGTGTTGGATTGTCAGCTTGATTTATATAGGTTTGCTGCTGACATAATATTTACACTGTTATAGTGTCTTAGTAACCCCTTCCCCCACATCAGTGAACAGTGAGCACACTGTTTGTCAGTACATGCAGCTGATGCAACCAAACTAGTCATTAGTGTTCTCCTCCAAGCGTGTTTAGCTGTCTGATGATACTATCTTAGCTCCATTTTGCAAAAAGGCGCCATGTTATCATGTTAAAATGAAATCTACCTAGTGGGTGAACTAAATATACAGCTCTGGAAAAAATTAAAAGATCACTTCAGTGTCTGAATCACTTTCTCTGATTTTGTTATTTATAGGTATATGTTTGAGTAAAATGAACATTGTTGTTTTATTCTATAAACTACAGACAACATTTCTCCCAAATTCCAAATGAACTTATTGTCATTTAGAGCATTTATTTGCAGAAGATAAGAAATGGCTGAAATAACAAAAAAGATGCAGAGCTTTCAGACCTCAAGTAATGCAAAGAAAACAAGTTCATATTCATAAAGAAGTTTTAAGAGTTCAGAAATCAATATTTGGTGGAATAACCCTGGTTTTTAATCACAGTTCTCATCATGCATCTTGTCAAGTTCTGCCAAATCTTACACACTGCTTTTGGATACCTTTATGCCTTTACTCCTGGTGCAAAAATTCAAGCAGTTCAGCTTGGTATGATGGCTTGTGATCATCCATCTTGCTCTTGATTATATTCCAGAGGTTTTCATTTAGTTAAGATACTCATCATTTTTAAGTGCTGTCCTATTTATATTTATTATTTTAAACCAGATATAAGTTCTGATTTATTTATTTTTTTTTTTTAAACAACTATTGTTAGAAAAGAAAGCAGCCACCTAATATGTATTTTTTCTTTTTTTGGAAATTGGTCTAGTGTAGTGGGTGGCAACATTGTTTGCCCCTAGCAGTCTAGGGTTCAAATCTCCAGCAGGATAAGCACACCTCACTGCACCAATAAGTGTTCTTGGGCAGGACTGCTAGCACAACATGCTCCTACCTTTGTAATAAAACTCAAATGTTAGTCACTCCAGACAGGAGTGCCATTTAAATGCAGTAAATATGAATCACATCACAAACGGCAATCACATGGGCACAAGCTTTATAAGCACTACGAGGCAATGTGGTGTTGGTTGGGTACAAATTATGAGCAGTGTTTTTTACAATAGTCTCTGATTATAATAGATGTGTGTTTTGTAATTTGTGGGCATATATAATAATTCTGCTGTAATTACCACTGTATTTAGTCTCAGAGTGCACCAGAATTTCCCTCATCTGTTGCTAAGCAATGTGGCGGTGTATTAGGTGTCCACATGATAACTGGATGAGTGTGCAGCATCGCTGGTCCTGTGGGATGGATGATGTAGATCTGTAGGGGAAAGTTCTCTCATTGTTTTCCATTGATCAGAATCAGGAGTGTCTGCTATGATCAGGAGATTGTTGGTTAGAATCCCCATCATGCAGCTTGCCATCAGCTGCCAGAGCCCTTAGAGAGCACAATTGGCCTTGCTCTCGCTCTCTCTTTCCGCATAACTCTAAAGGGTGATGTTGATCAGCATGAGGCGTCTGTGAGCTGATGTATCAGAAAGGGTGATGTTGATCAGCATGAGGCGTCTGTGAGCTGATGTATCAGAATTGAGGCGGAGACAGGGTCATGTGCTTGCAGAGCACATGAGGGAGGAAAACAAAACAGGCTGAAACAAAAAAGACACACACAAAACATACAAAAGGTAAAGGAAGTGACAAAAGTATCCCAGGAGGTGACTACATCTTGATGGCGACTCAGTCCCTGATGTAGAGAACTGTGAATCTTTCTGAATTTAATCATAACGTTGCAGTTGAGACAACCTCATGTGATTCGGATTTCTCTCACTAGAATACATTTGTTATATAACTTTAGTAAACATTTTTTTAACCTGAGTAAATATATATATATATGCAATTTTCTCTGGATACACTCCAAAATCTTGTAGAAATACTTCCCAGAGAAATTGAAAATGTTATAGCTGCAAGGAGGGGATCAATATCCATATTTTATAGGCGTCCAAATACTTTTGTCTATTTTGTCTATTTATTGCACGTTATATTGAGAGCAGAGTCACCTTTAAATGTCTCTGGAATAATGATATTACATGCATGCAGACCAGCATAAACATACAGTCGATTCATGAAGAATGATTGATATTCAAATCACATGCAAATTCTCTCTATTATTCTGCTGCCCATTTGACCCGGCCACTCCGTCCCATAAGCCAGTGCGCCGCTGTCAGTCTGCCAGTCAAACTCTGCATGCTGTGAAGTGTTCCGCCTCTAAGGCTCTGACCGCTGTGCCCTGTTTTCCTCCTTTGGCGCATGTACGCTGCTGTGCACCTGACCCCGTCCACCTCCAGAGCTCACGGTCAGCCAGCGTCTGGGAGACGGACCCTCAAACCAGCCTGTTGAGCGAGCAGCTGGACACTGAGTGGATAGTTTATTAGAACATTCTGCTGTGTGACTGCACTCACTGGCCATTATATCAGAAACGCCCTCATCATCAAAGCAATGGTAGCAACAATATAGTTGCACATAAAAGGAAGTGTTGGATTGTAGTGCTATTTGGAAAAAAATGTACAAGTAAAAATACAAAAGTTTAGAGTGATGTGGCAAACTCTTGTTCATATATTTTTTTTTAAGCAGTGGTATCAACGCAGAGTACTGGGGCATTTAAAATTCTCAAATTTTCCCCAAAATTGACAGTGTGCCTTATAATCCAGTGCGCCTTTTGTACAATGTTTACTAGTCAGGTTGTAAGGAGCAGTAAAGCCACTCCACTGAAGAACAGGGTTATAAAGGAGTTTTTGTGAAGTTTCTCCAGCACAGAGGCTGGAGCAGTATTAGCATTAGCCGCTAACTGCACCAGTAGCTCTTTCACCATTCAGATGGGAGGGTGGGGGGGATTTGGGGCCGTAGTTTGCGTGTTTACCGTGCTAAAACAAGCTTTGTAGGATGAACCACTAGCTGATAGCACCCTGGCTTACCAGATCAGAGTTCCCCAGTGTATTGCTATTGGACAGAATTTGCTAGCGCTAAGTGCTGCTAACCGGGGCTAGCCCTACTGATTACTGTGCTAAAATACTGAAAATCTGAGCTTACTGTAAGTAAAGTAAGCATTTTACTCACCTTAATAAACAGTAGAGAAATCTGTGTACATTAAAATCCAACGCTTGTTTGACTTTGAAAGAAAATGTTTTTTAAGAATTACATTTTTGTTTACTGCTGATTTAGAAGGGAAACATGGTGGCATCCTTGTTCCTTACTATTGTCGCTAAAAATGAGCCTTAAATGGTGTTTAGTCCTCAACTGCTGAATGTAACTAATAAAGTAACTTGTAATCTACTTTAGTTACTTTTAAAAAAAGTAATCCAAAAGTAACAAAGTTACTTTTTAAAGGGGTAATTAGTAATTAGAAGCAGTGGTATCAACGCAGAGTACTTTGTTGGTCATCTTTCCCAACAGGTACTCCATTACAGTCTGGCATGACTGCCCACCATCATGATGAGTAAATTGATCACGTAATCTATGCTGTTCCTCAATGGAAAGAGTAAAAACACAAAATTTGGGCATGAATTTGCTTAAATAAGTAATTAATGAGTAGAACAGATCTCCAAAAAGCATGTATTTCTACTTTGTAAAATATTAGAGAGAATAAAACAAAAGGAAAAGCAAAAATGGAGAAGTTTAAGCACATCAAGAGAATTAAGCTCCCATAACTTCAACCAAGGTTTCAGACCTTAATGGGCTTGTTAGGGCTTTAACTTTTTCACGGTCATCATTGAGCAAGGCCAGGCCATTCGAATTTCAAAGCTTTATGAATACTCCTCAAACCTTGTCCCAGCAATCAGCAGCCCTGACCGTCTCAAAGCACAAAAATACCAATGAGAGTGAGAGTGAGAGTGTGTGTGTGTGGCACCACATGCACTGCACTATCTGTGTGTAACCGCTGTGTTGAGAGCAGATCTCTGGTGGTCCAGTTCTTCTGAAAGATATGATAGAAGGAGGTGAATGTAATGAATGGACATGATTTTGGTCGTTAGGCAGTGTGATATTATTAGAGCCAGCATGAATAATGACAGTTTGAAGCTGCTGTGTTAAGAGATATTATAAATAAGCATGTTCTGTTTTGTGTGGGTGGCAAACGCTTGCTTTGGAGAGGAGATAAGGAAATTAATTATGTTTAAAAAAAGCTAAATATATATTCAGCATATACAGTCAGAGTGTAAACTCAAGGTTGGGAAATCATTGGTCTGAAAAGTGTTTAAAATGAAAAGAAAACATGTATTTTCTTGTGGTCAGATTTGAGAAGAAAAGAAACAAATGTTTAAGTTTGAACCAAAGACAGATGGCCGCCGTGTCGCCGTTCCATTAATTTAATGAAATGAAGCCAGAATCTTCCGCCATGTTGGCGATCCTGATACCCGAGTCTGCGCAGTAGAGACCAGAGGAGGGAGAAAGACTGTGGAGAGACAGCCTACTCATTTAAATAACCCCGCCCCTAAGGGCTGCCTCGAGGTCACAGGCTGCAGAGCGGAGCGGAACTGACGGTCTGTTATTGGTCCCGCCCATAACCAGCCCTTTTACAATAACCACACCTTTTTGAATAGAGCTGAATAACGTTTTATAAAACAAAATCTGTGGGGATATAAAATTTGACAATATAAGCAAGGTTGAGGTTACACTAACTGTTGCATTTAAATAATGGAGGTAGAATTACAGAATATTAGAAAAAAAACGTGATTGAAAGTTGTCTGTTTTGCCATTGAAACCTATTGGGATGGGTGGAGTTACACAGCTTTCTGCAACCGAACAGCAGGGGGCACCCGACCTGTGGTGGCTTCAATTTTGAGAGATGATGCTCTGTCCAGCTATACACAGTCAATGGTTTGAACATTAAGAAACTAAACATTATTATTACATGTATTGGGCCACTTAGATAAAAGGGAAGAGGGTTTATTAGATTTTTTTAGCATTGCTGTGAGAATTTGATTGTAATCAGCAACAAGAGTGTTAGGTAGGTCAGATCACATCCACATCATCCCAAAATCACCAACTCCAACAACAAAAGTATTGGATGGAGTCTCATCATTTAACAGCTTATATCCTTCTAGTTCACACCTTGCTTTAGGCATGGATCCAGTAGGTTAATGGTAATATCAGCTCCTGAGGGTCCTATTATGATGGGTTTACTTCTCTACAGGCACTAGACTGGCTGTTTCTGTGCATTTGCACATCAGCTCTAGGGGTACACAAAAGTGACTAAATGTGATTTTAATGCATTTAATGAAGGAATGATCAGTTTAACCAGGTGCTTGATATACGACTTCTTTAACAATATAAAAGTTCTTCTCAGTCTCACATCACCATTACAGTGTCAGGGGATTGTAGCAGGGAGAACACGAGGTGGACATAAATGCAGAGTAATTTATTTACAAGAAAACAAACTAAATAAACCAAAACTAAACTCAAAACAAGATACATGAAGAGACTGGACTACTAGAATACACACCAAATAAACTAACAAAAGAGAAAACAAAGAAACAGCAACCTGACTGATGTTAAACATGCACAAGACAAGACAACTTATACTGACTAAAAACACAGGGGCTTAAATACAAGGGAGCAGGAAACAAGAAACACCTGGGGGCAGGTAACAAGGGGTGGAGCTACAAATAAACACAGGTGGGAACACTGAAGACATGGGCAGAGACAAGAACCCTAGGACAACAGCAAAGGAGAGGAAAAACATGGAGGCTGACAAGAGACAGAGCAAGACCTTGACATGCAGACAGTTCTTAATACAACAAAAAGTGGTTCTTCTATGGTAGTGTCAATACATTTTTAGGAGTATATATTATATACTATGCATGCACATATGCACATGTCCTGTTGTTGGGTTTTGTTTTGCCAAAGTCCTCAACAGTATGGTTTCACTTGCCATTCTTTATCAAACAAAACAAATATTTCTGAGTTCAGGTTCAGAGAAAAGCAGGTTTATTAGGTTCGACCTCCCTGTGCCAACTCTGGACCAGGCTTATATCCAGGGGACGCACACACATAAGAAACATATGATTTTATGCGTACACCTGGGAAATATATACACACTTGATTTGAACAAAAGTCAGGTCCCTAGGAAGTTAGGTCATAAACTAATCTTTCCCCCCCCCCCCCCCCAAGGGTGTGCCAGGCACCCCAGGCACACTATTGCTGTCACACTTCCTGGCTTGATGTAATTTCTGTGTGGGAAATCTGCTTTTTACTAGGCCAGAAATTCTAAATATCTTATATGGATAAACTAATATGTATCTAATATTAAGTAATTAATACAACTTCGAACACTGGTCATGCATAAATTCCTGTTTATTTGGAATATTATTAGAAAAATCCTTAGTCAAATTCCCTCAATCCAGGCCAGATTTTCCAAACAGGTCCTCAGGTTCTCCATTATATTCCAATAAAGAGTCTTATACTGTAGAAAACCTGAATGGTTGATGTCTTACTAATTTAATGAATGTATTGTCTGAATTCCCTGGACACCTGGTAGATTTTTGCACATTATCATCATGTCATTTTGAATGTGATTCATAAAATGAGAATCTTTCTTCTTCAGCTTGTTCTTTCTCTCTCTCTCTCTCTTTTTCACATGCTCTTTCTCTCCCCATCCATCTCACTTGCTTTCTCTGTGCTAAGTGGCTGTTATTTGAATAGTGATCTGGGCAGCAGTGGAGCTTCAGATCCCGGTGGAGGTTATCCCTCAGAGCCGGAGCTGCTGCAGATAAGGCCTGAATAGAGAAGAGCTCCAATCAGAGCGGGTCAATGGAGGCAATTACAGCAGTCGTCCGGCCCGGGCCGGGTACGAATCTGCGCCTCGGTGGCTTTGACCACCATCGCGGGTGTCCCGCACTGATAACGCCTTCCTGACAGACAGCTTGAAGCGCGTCCTCGCTCCGGCACCACCTCACTGTTTATTCACTGCATTCTCTTTTTTCTGTTTTTCCTTCTTTAACTGTGGAAGGCAGGGATGATTTGCATTTTATAGAATTATAATATGCCTTTGACTTGTATTTGGTTTGACATAATTTATAGCATGAATGAAATGATGCACACTAGCACTTTTTCCTTTTAACATGAGGAATTTATGTGCATTGTTAAGTAGGGGTGGGACAAAATATGTATATAACACAATATTTTGTTTGCAATACATTAAAAATGGGTGGCATTGAAACATAGGTGCTCTAAGGCTCAATACCATTTTACCCCTTGGCCCTACCACTTACCCCTACCCCTCTGTTGCGCACGTGCACGCCAAGGAGTAGGGGTAGGTTAAGGAAAGGGATAGGGCTTTTAACCTTTCATACAGAGATTTATCAGATTAACACTTCAAACAGAGGGGCATGAGAATCACTGGTAGGATGGTAAAAAAACAAGCGACCAATGAAACCCACAAATGTAAGTATTTTCCCTGTTAAAAGTAACCATTAGCACTATATTACCATAGTGTAATAAGTAGTTTCAAAGTTTTATGGCCAAATCATTCATAACAAGCATAAAAAGTAGTTTGTCTCAGTAGCTGGCTAGCTAGCTAACTTTCCAGTTCCACCTTAAATGGGACAACGGATGGCAGGGGCTGCAGCATTTAAGGCGGAACAGAAGAATAAACTAAAATAAAATAAAATAAAAGCTAATAAAAGCTAGTTTCAGCTCCCCATCACAGAGAAATCAAGAAATGGACAATAGTAATTAATTTCTGCACCATCTCCCCCCTTTCTGAAGACATACAATGAAATACGCCCTGAAGTTATCTAGTTAACCAGCAGCAGCTAGTTTACTGAACTTTAGCGCTCCTGATGACGTATCGGGGTGCATAAAGGGTTTCCCAATTCTTAGAGGGAGGATTTCACTCGAAAAGAAGTGGCAGGGGTAAGTGTTAGGGCAAAGGGGTAAAATGAGATTGGGTCTAACACCCTAATTTGACTTCACATGGTGGCGCTAATCAAATAAAAAGAGTAAACCAATGGTGTAGAATATAGGTTGTTAAATTCTGTGACGCTGATGTCAGTAAATCCATAATTACTGGTATTTGCAACCCCTTCAGTAACACATGTGCCATAGTAGCATAGTATCAAAGAGAAGTCATATTTTGATAAATAGGGTATCTGATATTTAAAATAGAAAACATATTTCTTAATAGTCAAATTTGAGGAGGTTAGAAACAAATAGCATTTTAGTTCTTCGTATTTACTACTGTGTTCCAGCTGTGTTCTACCGCTGTCTGGCATCATTTAGGTTCCATAAATACTCATGTTCATTCTGAGGGTTCTCAGAGGGTTTGAGAGTCTGCAGAATAGAATTAACCATAATGCATCAATGCAGGTGTCTAGAATTTTAAGCCTGATTTAATTCTGATCCTTCAGATCACTCTCACATCATCTTGGCACCATTAACAGACATTATTCATAGTG
Organism: Cylicocyclus nassatus; assembly: GCA_958299035.1. Lineage (NCBI taxonomy): Eukaryota > Metazoa > Nematoda > Chromadorea > Rhabditida > Strongylidae > Cylicocyclus > Cylicocyclus nassatus. Next base: position 9,366 of record CATQJL010000315.1, on the reverse strand, counting down.
TGCATCAGTGCAGTGCAGTGCAAAGCAGTGGTATCAACGCAGAGTACTGGTTTCAAGGACCAATCTGTCTTTATATTACTGCTAAAATATATATACAGTATATAAAAGCCAAGTTGTGGAAAAAAAAAAAAAACAGAATTATGGCTTCATGGCTGTGATGTCACAATGCATTGTTTTGCACGTTTGTGTAAAATAACAGAAAATGCAAAATATTTATTTATTAATAAAAAATACTTAATACTTAATATTTAATGGCTAGTTTACTTTAGTGCTTTTGTGGCACCAAAAAGCTGTTAAAATGCATAATTAATACTAGTATTACATTTATAGGTATTGTTCTCATAAAATTGCATTACACATTTTAATAAACTGTGTATTCCTGTATTCTGTGTATTCAAGATTATTTACATTTTTACATCTATGAAATGAAGAGACATTTTAAAAAAAGGACACATATTTATTGGTTACAGCTGTTATAGATATAAAACTGCATGTGCATTTTAAATGATCATCGGGGTGGGTGAAAAATACATTAAATATGTTAACTGCAGATTTTGTACAGACATTTTAAGTGAAAAGCTGGAACAAGTGTTGGAAAAAGACACTGAGCGGATGTGCGGAGATTGCCAGGTGGCAGAGTTTTTATTTATTTATTTTCTGTCTTCCAGGCTGAATGTTTGATTTGGAAGTGATGTGTGTGTGTGTGTGTGTGTGTGTGTTTCTGTTTGATTGCATGCCTCTGCAAGTGTCTGTATGGGAGGAGTGAGTAAGGGGTATCTGTGTGTGTGGTCGCAGACGACTGTCACTGGGCATTAGCGTATTGTGTGTGTTTGAGTGTGTGTGTGTGTGTGTGTGTGTGTGTGAGTGTGTGTGTGTGTGTGTGTGTGTGTGTGTGTGTGTCGTAAGTCTGCAGGCCAATCCAGACAGTCTGACTCTGCTGCTGATGTTGTAACTCACCTCTACTCTCCTGCTCCCCCCCACCCCCCAACCTGTCTCAGACCTGCGGCCCACCAGCCCCACAGCGTGAATCAGAGCGGTGACGTGCCTTTATTCTCCCGCTGAGCTTTATGATTTCTCGCTGTACATTTCAGTTCATGTCTGTTAGAAGCTCGAAGATGCTGACAGATAACACAGGTAATGTCAGTGCTGTCATCAGCAGTACTGCAGAGGATCTTCAGCGAATTCCACATTCCTTCATATTATCCAGTCCTTCAGTGCTGGACTAGTTCTAACCAGTGCAGGTTCACTGTCTTCTTTTAAACCTGTTCTCTCCAGTGATAGAGTATTAGTACGATATGCATTGGCGTAAAAAACGGGATGGATGGGGGGGCGCGTCCCACCCAATATCAGAAATAGGTGGATTCCCCCCACCCACCACAAAAATTAAACCTCAGAAAAAGCTGAAATTGTTTTAAAATAAACTTTTATTTTGAAAGCGCACCAAGATCTGCACCCCCACAATGAAAAGCACCACCTCTCATTAGCATGTGTCTAATTAAAGTTAGCTATAGCAATTATCTCTGCTAAACCAATTTCCCCACTGCTCTCCTCTGAAACATCAGTTAACAGACAGTTGTGATGACTGACATCATAGTTGGAGTGATAATGGGAGAGCAATTTTGCAATTATCGCTACGAATATAAAGAAAATGCAAGAATACAAATCCAACCCTTTAAATTGTGCATGTTTCTCTCTATAAAAACTGAATGTTACATGAACTTTATATTTCAGGTACAAAACTATGAACAAATTATTCAGCAATGCCTTTGAAATCATTGCAGTTTTCCGTTATAGAGCCCCTTTATTCAAAGTAACCTAGCGTTTTGCTTAAGTATGGGTTTAGACTGGATGACGCTGATGAGAAACACTCTCTGGCTGCTTCCCATCCTTCTCTTCATCCCTTGCTTTTCTGTTTTATGAGGCAGTGATTTATACTCTTGGTTATCCAACCTTTTATACCTTCCTGTGGCTCTCTTTATGAGAGTGTAGTGTGATGTTGCCATGCATTTGTCCTGTGTTGTCCCCTCTGTTTCTCATAGTTTTGTTTCTCTTCATCATGTACTTTTAGCACATGGCTCTGTTTTTGTTCCTGTTTCTGTCCTGGCCCCACCCTATCCCCGCCTATTGAGTGTTCTTACCTGTGTCATTTGTTACCCAGCCCTCTCGTTAACCTCCCCAGGTGTTCCTTGTCTGTCCCTGTGTATATGTAGCCTTGTGTTCCTGCAGTCTTTGTCAGGTATTTTGTTTGTGTGAGCTGCATGTGTGAGTTTCTGCTACTTTCAGTGTAAGTTTGTTCCTCAAACCTTCACATATGTTTAGTTTGGTCTATCTGTGTTTTTGTTTTGTTATTGTTTTTTTATTGAGTTTATACAGTAATAAGCTTACATTTACATCCACCCTCCCTGCCATCTGTGACAGTAGTAATATTTCTATATTGCTGAATCAGTGTGGGCAAGAACTGGAGAGTGACTCAAATCACATTATAGTTTATACAACCAGAAACTACTGGTAAACTACTGCATTTGGAAAGCTTCGTAAAAACCTTGAAAAGCATTATTGTCTTCCTCGAGAGCAAACAAGCTAAACCAGAGCCTGCCTACCAGCCTATGTTGCCTCGTCTTAAGCCACTGAGGTGAGAAGTGGAGAATTAGTTTGTTAATACACTTCTGGCATTGGTGGTGCTGGGTTTTTCCACATTTCACAATATTAAAAGCTATTTGGACGGCTTCTGTGCGATTTTCTAGTGGCAGTGTATCAGTGTATGGCGGGCCTCCAGAGACAGAATGAGCTTGGCTGGCTGCAAGTTGTTAGACAAATGTGGCGCTCAAATAAAATAAAGCTGGCGCTCAATTTTATGCCCATACATGGGTGGATGATTGTGGAGGGCTTTGAACAAAATGGATTTTCATCGTCTGCTCTTTCGTTTTTTTCCCCCTCTTTTCTTAACCATTGTGTGAAGTCTGGAGGGCTGGGTTTTTAAGGTACTGAAGCTTGACGCCGACTTTATGAGGAAAGAGTCAGGGTGGAGTGCTCACTGTGCCTTCAGGGACCGAGATCCACAGCGGTTTAATGTGGAAATGAAACATATGCTTAAAGGGATTTTTATATTCTTATTTTTATTACCCTAATATTTTTATTTGAGTGGAAACTGTTTGCACCAATCGACTAAATGCTGGGACTCATCATTTATTAATTTGGTTGCTGGTCATTGGAAACAACTGCCTTATAGGATCGATGTAATTTAATGGCGATATTCCAAGTGTGTAATTGGATGCTTGCATCAGCAATCGAGTGCCTTAAAAAAACAATTTGTGCTTTAAACTCAGTCCAACTTGAGTCCAACTTGAAATAAAAAGTAACTCATAACAAAGCATTTTTGAGTTAACTTGAGTTTTTGAGTTTTATTGTTTAGTTTGTTTCTGCTAACTCACAATTTTTAAGCTCTGCATCTCAGTTTGATCAACAATATGTATTAATTGAAGACTCAAAAACATGAATAAATGTGAAATATTCAGCCTGTGGTTCCTCCTGTCACATTCTCATCCTGTTCTGTTTCTCTCCTGTCTGCATGCATTTTCCTTCCCTCCTGATTCTTTGTTTCTTTATTTGTATTTTGTAGCTCCACCCCTTCGTTACCTGTCCCCAGGTGTTTCCTGTTTTCTTCTGTATATATATATATATATGAACCTTGACGTTTCTTGTGTGTTGTTACGTCATTCAGGTTGCGTGTGATTCTTAATTGTTTTTTTTTTAGTCCTTTTGTACTAAGTGTTTCTTTGTTGTTAATGTTTTAGTTATTTTGCTTGTATTTTTTGTGTGTTTTTTTGTTTTCCTTATTTTCTATCAAATATTATCTGTGTTTGCATTCGCCTCAGTGTCCTCTCCCTGCTGCACCTGACACCTCCCCCTCAATTTGTTTACTGTTTATTCCTATCTGCAGATTAGACCTCTTCCTGTTACCCTATTACTGGGAGGCTTTAGATAATAGATCACTGAGCCCTTGCTGGGATTTGAACTTATGATCTCGTCACACTTCATAAGCAGGAATTAGGCCGAAGGACAAATCTAGAGCTGTGGAAGTGCACTGTATAAAACACTGATCTGAGTAAATTTGTCTTCTTTTTCATTCTTGGACACAGAAATGTATAAAAACTTCACAGCTCTACAGTGTAGCGACTTTCTAACTGCTTGCTCTCAAGAGACTCAGATCATAAGTTTAAATCTCTTTTAACTCCACAGTAAATCTGTAGTTGTTTCTATGGTTTGGATCAGTTGATGAGTTTTCTACCTCTGTTTGGTTTGGTTTTACACAGGCATGAAGCTAAACACACCAATAAACCACATGAGCATGCTGTGTCCTCTGATTGGTCAGAGCTGTCTGGCATGGGAACATGTAATTAAATATAGTGAGAAGATTCTGTGTTACAGCGTATATATCTGTTCAATTTAAAGCTGATTTAACACAGAACGCCAAAACTCTGTGCTTTCAAACAATGTTTTCACACTTGCTTTGCAATTTTGGTACATTTGGTCAAGTGTGAATGCTGTTTTTGAGACAGGGGGTGGTTTAAAGTGTTGATTTAAATACAGCGCAGATGTACATGTAGTAAATGGAGTCGCATGGCTGGGAGTAGTGAATGCAGCACAGACTGCACGTGTAAACAGCATGGAGCAGAGATAGCTTTTGTTCATAGCTGTGGTAATTAGCGTTGCCTGGTTAATATATCAGATTGAACTGTGCCTTTAGATACAAGTACAAGGAGTATAAAGGTACAACTGAACCAGAGTCAGTTTTAACCGGACTAAATAGTGCTGGTGTAAAAAAAAAACACCCTCAGAATACAAAAGCCTATATAGCCTTTACTAAACATTACACAATATTTAATTGTTTCAGCTGGAGATCATTTACTAATGCTTTTAAACCTCATCTCCATATGTACTGTTGACCAAACTAAGACTTTAAAAAAGCATGTGCTAGGAGAATTTACAGTGTAGATGTTGGATCATCTAAGTATACAATTACAGGTTGTAATCCATCTGCTCCTGCACAATTTATCACCTCCTCTCAACCCCATTCATCACTGGTCAGCTTGTGACCACAAGGTCACGGTCAACCACATATTATGTGAGTGGTGCACCATCCTCAGCTCAGCAGTGACACTGACATGGCAGTGATGAGGTGTTGTGTGTTCTGTTCCGAATGTATCCAGAAGCAACCAAAAGGCTGGAGGATACATCTGTACATAAGCAGTAAGGCTTATATATATGAAATAATACATTTTAATAATGTTTGCCATGATCAGATTTTATGCAACTACAGAAGAATGTAAATCTATTTGGCTAAACGACGTCTTATTAAATTGTTACATTAGTGTAATCTTTCCTTCAGGGCAGGAATCTACTAGCTGCTCAGTCTCGCTCATGGAAAAAAAAAAGCGTTAAATGAATGTGTACATATTTATCTACAGAACGGTCGGCTCTGAATATGTGGATATTTGTCTGTTAAATAAGGCTGAGTTTAATTTGTTGGCCACATTGTTAAAATCCTGGGTTTTTAATAGGCTGATCAGAACCAGCACGCTGAAAAAAACCATATGTGCAGATAGCTATCATTAACACAATGAGGATCTAAATCTCAAACACATAATGTAGACATGAAATATAAGCTTAAAAGGATGTGCCTGTGTGCGCTTATGTGTTTTATTACTTTATATACTGTATACCCAAAAGCAAAGACATCTGCTTATTTGTGGAGATTATACAATGAAACATATGCATTGTTAACGTTATGCAAAAGCCAAAACCCAAATTGCTTCCAATTCGACTGTAAAGACAATCTTAAGCTTTTACATGCCACATTTGGACCAATTTATTAATTAAGTGTGACTTTGGTGGGTGTAATAAATGCTCAAATTTAGTTTTACAATGGCTGTATCTGTTTACAGCCCTGTTATGTTTCTATTTAGGACATGAAACACACTATATTCCTGTTTATGGTGAGCTTGTGGTAAGAAAGAGAAGTTCTGCTCTTATTTACTGGTTTACATTAAAAACAAGGACCTAACAAAAAAGAACAGCTAGTCAGCAAAGTGATCAACCAGCATGACCATGGTGGTTGGAGAATGACCAAGGTTGTTGACCAGTGTGATCAAAATGATCAAATAGTAGAGTAACATGACCATTATGCCCAAGATTTTTGACAAACATGACCATAGTAGACCAGCATGACCACTATAACCAAGCTGTTGAAAATCATGGCCATTATGACCAAGCTTTTTGACCAACATGATCATTCTGACCAAGCTTATTGACCAACATGACCATTATGACCAAGCTTATTGACCAACATGACCATAGCAGACCGGCATGACCATTATGACCCAGCTGGTAAAAATCATCACCATTATGACCAAGCTTATTAACCTGCATGACCATAGTAGACCAGCATGTCCATTATGAACAAGCTGTTAAAAATCATGACTATTATGAGCAAGCTTATTGACCAACATGACCATAGTAGACCAGTATGACCATTATAACCAAATTCTTAAAAATCATGACGATTATGACCAAGCTTATTGACCTGCATGACCATTATGACCAAGCTTATTCACCAATATGACCATAGTAGACCAGCATGACCATTATAGCCAAGCTGTTGAAAATCATGGCCATTATGACCAAGCTTATTAACCATCATGATCATTTTGGCCAAGCTTATTGGCCAACATCACCATTATGACCAAGCTTATTGACCAACATAACCATAGTAGACCAAAGTGTTAAAAATCATGATGATTATGACCAAGCTTATTGACCTGCATGACCGTTATGAGCAAGCTTATTTACCAACATGACCATAGTAGACCAGTATGACCATTATGACCAAAGTGTTAAAAAATCATGACCATTAGGACCAAAGTGTTAAAAAATCATGACCATTATGACCAAGCTTTTTGACCAACATGACCATTATGACCAAACTGGATGACCAACAGGACCATAGTAAACCAGCATGAGCATTATGACCAAGCTGCTTGAACAGCATTAACATTATGGCCAATGGCCAGTGTGGTAAATCAGCCTGACCTGCCTGATTACACTCATCCACCGATACAACCATCTTCAACCAACTGATCAACCAGCTAGGTCAAGTTGGGCATTGTGATAGACCAATGAACTCATTAAATACAGTTGAGAACTTGTGATATCCTGGTCCAAAGCTAAAATGGTCAAGTAACTTAACCAACTAACTTACCAATAAAACAACTTTTCATCTAACCACCAGTTTAGACTATCTGAAACCACATAAAAGCACAAAATGTTGTTAAGATGAATTTTACAGCAGGGCGAGTTGTCACTTCCATGCATCAAACTCTCATTTTTCAACGAAGCCAATGCTCTAGGGAACATTTAGACAAAACAACTGTCAGATATGAGCCATGTCAGCCTGGTAATGTGAACATAGTAAAGTAAGAGTAGAGACTCCACTCTGCAGAGGAGAAAACATCAGTGCAGATTAAAGGCAGCCGTGTAAATCTAAACACTCGGACTAATTAAAGAAAAACGCTGAGTGCATGCAAATGTTCACAAGGCGACCACAAGGAGATGCAATTTCTCTCCCAGGCAAGATGCACACACACACACACACACACACAGCTCATTCTGCTCAGTAGTCAGTGTGCCAGATGCAGAGGACGAGTCTGAATGCTAAAGCTGGATTTAGAGCTTGATTAGCACGGGGATGCACCTGAAGTTTGTAGAGTTTAAATCCAGATTGATTTGTGCTGGATAGAATGATAATGTGCTCTAATCTAGAGTTTTCTCAACTCCTGTCTTCAAGCAAAATGTTTTTTTTTTGTGTGTGTGTGTGTGTGTAATGCCCTTCATAACTAATACAAACTTCCATTCTTTTGAGGACACTAAATTTCAATGGAAAATCTGTACGCTGTCTATTTGTCTATTGTAGGTGTGTTTGTCTTGTTAAATGTAGGGGTGTTTCCACTTAAAATGCAGACTAATTTAACAGCAACTTATCAATCTTTCATTTACTTTCTTCCATACATTCTTTGAATTTCCCTGTTTATGTGAAAATATGCATCATAATGAACAGAAATAAAAATCAGCATTCTTTCATGTTGAACCACAGAACAACACTATTGGGAAAATTTCAGAGAGCAGAAAGTAAAAAAAAAACAAAAAAAACTTTAAAATACTATGTCAAATATTCATTCGAAGAATTAGTTGGGTTAGTTGGTTTAGAATGTTGCTTCACTGCATGTATCTCTATTGTTCCTTCCACAAAACGACTACAAATCACGTTCCTTCCATATGAAATAAATAGCCCCTTGTTACCTATTCACCTTTTCTGATTTTTACCATCCAAGCAATCCCAATTATCTTTAGTAATACTGAAGTCCAGACTCTGGTAAGATTAATCCAATGTTCTGAGAACAACAGCTTCTTTCTTTCCTTGTCTGTTTCTGTTTCTCAATAAAGATTCTTGATTAGTTGCACATCCCTGTAGATCAACAGTATTAACAACTGTGTAATTTTGAGATCTAAAGTGTTTTTTGTGCCTATTATAATGAATAAATCTATTCACTGTGCTCGTCGTTCACAGTGAACGTTGCCTCGCTTCACCAAACATTCACACAAAGCAATCCAGGCTGTTCTCATACAGAGTTCCCCAATGTTGGAACAAACTACCTTCTACTACCAGATCAGGAGAATCTCTCGCTATCTTTAATAAACTCCTGAAGACAGAGCTCTTCAAAGAGCACTTACTCTCCTAACACCTCTAACTAACTACCTTCTACTACCAGATCAGGAGAATCTCTCACTATCTTTAATAATAAACTCCTGAAGACTGAGCTCTTCAAAGAGCACTTAGTCTCCTAACACCTCTAACACACTAACTACTTATAACCTCATTTCCTTCTTCCCCTCCTTTCCCCCTCTATCCCAATATTTCCCTTTGGCCTCTTTTAGGCTCTTTCTAACTTTTATGTCCTCTATTACTAAATGTACATCATTATTGTAAGTCACTTTGGACAAATGTGTGCCAAATGTAATATAATATAATGTGATAAATATAATAGGACAGGTTTAATAGTCTACTAGATATGGTCTACTGGGGTCACATTTCCTTGAACCGTATTTTCCATCCTTCTGTCTATTTTCCACTGATTTTTAAACATTTATTTGAAACGGTATAAACCTTTGCACGGTTCTCTAGGGGGCGCCACTACATTTAAAAGTAAATATTTTTGGGTTAATGTAGCATTATGTTCTATATTTGACATATTTCCCTCCCCAAGTTCCCTGAACTGGAGTCCCTAGTACTCTGCGTTGATACCACTGCTT
>CATQJL010000314.1:0-16112 GCA_958299035.1 Cylicocyclus nassatus | reverse complement strand
AAGCAGTGGTATCAACGCAGAGTACTCGACAATCGACATCAGCAGCAGCGCAATGCAACCACAACTGGCCACCACACAGCAGAGTGGCAGGCAGAGCTGAAAGTGGCGCGGCATACCGCGTTCTGTGTGTAAGCACCTTTAAGGAGGAAACATTACCTGCGAGCTCATCACAAAACTCAACCAGATGAATTTTGTAGTTGGTCACCACTAGCAAGGTACATTTAGGGAAAAAGGAGGAACTGCATTTTGTGAACAGAAAAGCTTGCCAACAGTAAAGGCACACTATACCATTACTGAGTAGGGACCCTTTTGCTCTCAAAGCACCAACTCTTCTGAAGTCAATTTTTTTCTAACTCGTGTGCTTCAGCTGAAAATGAGAATCATCCAGCAAGCTTGACTGTAGATTTAAAACTACAGTTCTGTGGTCTAAAGTACAAGTACATACAATAGACAACTCAAGCAAATAACCTAATGCTATGGTGACATTTAAAATGGCTCATTTATCAAACACCATCTGATCTCCAAAAGGCATAGAGTTAAGAGATAAAAAGTAACGGTGTTTTGTCAAATTTGTATATTCAGCACTGAATGAAGTCAAAGGAGTTGCATTATTTGAAAGTACTTCAGATAATTATCAAAAACACTCAAATCTTTTAAAATTACTCACATTTCTGTAAAAGCATGAAATTAAAGGTCTTTACAACTATTCTTAAATTTCTTTTGAGATTCTCCTCTTCACAGGATGACAGTTATTGCCACTCCTGGTGCAAACATTTAAGCAGTTTAGCCTCGTTTAATGGCTTGTGATCATTCATCTTCCTCTTGATTTTATTACAGAGGTTTTGAATTTGGTAAAATCAAAGAAACTCATCGTTTTTAAGTGGTCTCTTTTTTCCCCCGTATGTATATAAAAATAAAATAGCAGGGAAGTAGGTTTAATATTGTATAAGCTCTTCAAAAGTTTTCAACACCTTAACTGGCAGCACTAATTTTTCTCATGATACACAGAATTTGTGTGGGTGTTAAATGTGAACCTCTACCTCCAGCCTCCAGCCTTATGTCAGGTGAGCACAGTCAGCAGCATTAAGAGCTCCCTCTGTTGCTGCATGTGGATAATGCAGTTTGAGTTATCCACTGTCTTACTGCAGCACATGTGATTGTGAAAACTCATTTTATGATATGAATGTTTATGGTGCATGTCTACAGCTCACCTTCTGTAACAAAGCTGAAGACGAAAAGACGATGGTTTCTATCAAGATGGTTTTGCTTACAGTCCTCCAACCTGAACGGCTCACAGAACTATCAGATTTAACGAGGCAGAATGGGAAAAATCCCTTAAATAAAAACTGACAGGCCCTTAGCTTCTACAAAATGTGTTTACTGTATTACTTGCCAATGGGTGTGGTACTAAGTACTGACCTTACAGGGTGCCCAAACTTTAGCTTCGGGCCCTTTTCTTTCTTGTTATTTTGAAACTGTAAAAGATGGAAATGCACAAATAAATCTTGCTTAAAATACTACAGAATTGCGCCACCTTTAACTTTATGCCTTTTGGAAATAAGGTAATCTATTATTCCCCTGGCTTAACACTGTTTGATGATTAACAAGTTTGTCAAATTGCATCTTTGTAAAATCCGTAGGTAGACGTATCTGTTTGATGCATGCCTGTTCATTCACAGCTTTATTTTAGCTAAGTGTTGAGCTATATGCAGATACTTTATCAAAACAACACCAAAGCATTAAAATATATGTGAGCTTGTTCTTCTACCAAATAGATATTCTTGTGAAGCACTTGGTCAGAAAGCTGCATTTCCACTTGCTTGCTGCCTAGCAATGCTGATGTTTCACAATATTTACAACATTTAGATTTGACAGCTATGAGCACTTCCACGATATGAAGTGTTGGGATTATCTGGTGAGACCCAACAAGGACTTGTGCTGTGTACAGCAATCTTTAAACTTGCTGTTTCAGCTTAAATTACTTGCTCAGTGGCTTAATTTAGATACTTCGCATGAAACACACATAAACGTGCCAAACGCGGAGAGTGTGCACAGCGAGGCAAAATAGAGGAAAAGAAGCGAAGAAGGGAGGGGGGAGCACACAATAGCAAAGTGCGAGCACAGAAACACGGACAGTAAGGTAAACATGTTAAAGTGGTCTAAATTCTGGCTCTACTTCTAAAGATTCACCCACAGTTCAGTTTCCTTCAAATTGTACAAAACGCGCAAAAATGCACCAAACGTGAAGAGCGTGCATAGCAAGGTAAAAACCGCAACGACGCCTTGGCGCACACAAGCGGAAAGTGCACGCATAAACGTGCAATGAAATCTCTCAGACGGTCGCGCTGTCTCTTTCTCCCTCTCTCTAATCTGAGATACTATAATACAGTATAAAATTTTTATTATTGCCTGCCAGACATACACCACACTACACTTGTATTACAGTCCCCTCACAATACTGGGCATTTCCAGCATTAAAATATAAATAAATTTAAATTTATTCATGTTTAAGTAACTGACACCACTAATTTAAATATCATTTTGCCAATCTAATGCTGATATTCCTCAAAAGAACTCTTAAACTAAAATGCATCCAGTAAGAAGCTTAGGGGAAATTATTGGTAGATTAAGCAGTTAAAATAATGATGTTGGCTTATTGTTTGTTTGTTCCAACAAGGCCAAAAAGATGAAGCCTCTTATGATGAAAGTATGGGAATAAGATTACTCATAACAGCTATTAAAAAAAAAAGATGCTTGCTAATACAGATTTAATATTTTCCCCTAGAACACGTTACAGAATAATTGATTGTGACAAAAAAGTTCCAACGAAAATTGGAAAACGTGTAAAGAGTTTGCTGTCAAAAATGCTATGAACGCAGTACGTTTTTTGCTTGCTCGGTTGTATAAGCTTTCCCTAACCTTTGTATAAGCTACTTCCTTTTCTAGCTCTACACAAAAAAAACATTATAATAAATGGGGAGGGTAACAAAATAAAATAATTAAAAAAATGTATGACATGAGGACATAGTATGACAGGAGGATGCCCAATTCCATATCTCTGATCACTAAACAAATCAGATTTATGCACTGCAACCCTACACAATACTAGTTCCTAATCCATGCCATTTGGCAAGTGTTATGGAAGCTAGAACACACCTGCAATAATATGCAAGATATAATGCATGTGGGGTCTCCTGCATTAAACATAAATGTGATTTCCAACAGTCACTTGGCATCATAAGATTAGAATAGATTGTGGTAAAGCTTACCACCACATACTTCCAGTACACGTTACACCTATTTAATCTCACTTTTAAGATACCACGGCACAACTTGTACAGGTCTGGACATTCCCAAGCCATTACAGGTATTCAGGGTGTTGATGAATGGGGCAGAATCCCAATGAAATGAATATATGCACTGTACATTCCTGATATTAGCAAACCATCTTAGGACATCTGAACTATCAGATAGTCAGAAACCACTTCATTTCTGAAACAGTTTCTCTGATTTTGATATTTATAGTTATATATTTGAGTAAACTAAACATTGTTGTTTTATTCTACAAACTACGGACAACATTTCTACCAAATTGCAAATAAAAATATTATAATTTAAAGCATTTATTTGCAGAAAATGAGAAATGGCTGAAATAACAAAAAAGATGCAGAGCTTTCAGACCTCAAATAATGCACAGAAACAAGTCACATTTTGAGTAAGTTCAATTTTGAGGTCACGTGTAGATGTGCTGTGGGTAATTAACATAACAATAGGGATTACATGCCTTGCAGAGGATTAAGATACCGGTTCCCTTACAAACAAAACAATAAAATAATAAAAAAAACAGATTTAGTAATTCTAGTGTGTCCTTCACCTGAAAAATTATAGACAAACACTGGATAATACAAGCAGTTAACATTTACCCGCACGTAGAAGGATGACTTGATCATCCAATGGCAGTTCAGAGAAGTGCGGGATCCTCTTGGCCCACTCGACCAGTGTGAAGAGTTGTTTGTCAGCTGCCTGGCAAATATTAGTGACGGGATCATTTGGCTGCAGAGGAGGAAATGGGTAGGGAAAAATACAAAAATGGAGAGAAAGAGAGAAAGTTATACTGGGAAGCTGGACAACACACAGTTAGCTACATTTTGAAGCATTCACATTATTTATTTGTTTTCATTAGTGATATAAATGGTCAGGATGTTTAAGGTCAGTCAGAACTTACAGAGCTGGTCCCTGAGCTTCCATCTGTATGCATTTCTGTCTTCTGTTCTACAGACATTTCTGCTTCCAGAATTTTTTCTACTGGCATCTCCTCATTCACCACACTAGTAGATTCCACTTCACCATCTCTCTCTTTGTTCCTTTGACGCTCTTCCTGAACGGCTGCAGCGAGCGCACAAAGCAACATTAAAGACACAAAAAAGTGAGAACAGAAGGGGGACCATGAGATGAGCCGAAATTGACCAAAAAGCAAACTTTTGGAAACATTAAGGCAATAATAAAAGACACACAGAAACACACACACAGGAAGTTTCCTTAGTTAATTAATCTAGACATTTACTTTTAAATGAATACTGGGAATAAGGGGATATTTAAAAATGAAGGGATTCCTTCACTAAATATCTCAACAAGGTTTTCTTAAGACTTTGTCTCCATCTAACTGAACTTTGGGCAACCCCTTCTGTACACATGGAAACATACAATCCTCCTTCCCTCCCTCTTTTCTCCTTACGTCGTTGTCTTTCATCTTGGACCACTACAGAAGGAGAGGGAGGAAGAGAGAATGAAAGGAGACAAAATATGGACAGAGGAGGACATGGGTTACATAAGAATTTCTTCTCCTCTTTTTCTTTCAACACTATATGCCATTTACTCATCATTTTTACTGAGGCCACAGTAGTTACAGATGTACAAAATATATTTTTTGACAAATGTCAGTATATGTCAGTGTCAGTGCAGTATATGTAAGTGGTATATGCATGATGAAAATATATATTGAAAAAAACAAAAAGGGCAAATTTGGATGAAATTCTTCCCAAATGGTTAAAGCTCAATTTGACTTGTTAGGGCTAAGCACTCAAGTTAATTCATGCCTACAAAAAAAGAAGGCTATATAAAGAGGTTGAAGTCTTTCCAGCTAACAACACTGTTCAAAAGAGCATTAAAATTATGTGATATGTGATTAAAGCAGTGGTATCAACGCAGAGTACTAAGTATTTTGTGTTCATGACTTGCAAACTTGTTTTCAGCTTCATATGCTTTAAGCAAACTACAGACCATTTTTTTCCAAAAACATGACTTATCAAAAATTCTGCTTTCTCTTTTTATCTCTTATTAAGTTCCACTCTTGTTACTCTTTCCTTACCACATTTGCCATGTTTTCAATTGCAAAAGTGCAAGTGCATGTGTAATTACCTTCTCTCTTCATGCCCATAGCCAGGCACTTCTGGTAGCGGCAGTATTGGCAGCGATTCCTCTGACGCTTGTCGACCATACATTCCTTATTATCTCTGCAAGTGTAGCTCAGGTCCTTTCTTACAGTACGCTTAAAAAAGCCCTTACATCCCTCACAGCTGTACACACCATAGTGCTTCCCTGAAGAGATTAAAAGAACGAAAATTAGAGCAAAGTGGGGAAACAGCACCCAGCATAACAATGTTGTAATTTATTTTCTATTTCTCGTTTTTTTGCTTATTTAACGGATTCATTCAATCTTGTTGTTTAACTGTTTATTGGCTACAATACAAAAATGACTATCCCTGTATTCCGCAGTTTATCTTTTGGAGTTTGTAGGCTAGTAAGGTTTTATCTGTAAATGTGAGCATTATCTACTTTTTTAGTCTTTAGTTATAAAATAATCATTGTAATCAGTTATGACAAGTGTAGAAACAAATCTGTTATAATATTTGCAATTATAAGAAAACAATCATTCATTAATTATCTTCTGAGAACATTTTTATTTAAGCTGTTCTACAAAGCCTAAATGCTTACAAACATTTAGCCAACAAAAATGTCGTTATAACATTTCTTACTGCTGAGCAGAGCAGCAAATTTGCAAGAAGTTACATAACATGACTCAAGTTTTATTCATATATTCACACTCTAATTTTTTTGTATTTACCAGAAGATCGGTCCCCACAAATTGCACAAAGACGTTTTTGAGAAAGCGTTGGTCCTGGACTGTGACCTGAAAGTGGCTTCAGGCCATATGGTGGTTTTACATCATCTGAACTGCTAACGGCATGCAGACCAGACATCGATACTGTTGAGTTGATCTGGAAATAAAAATACAACAAAAAAAAAAAAGCATTTGACTGTTTTACTTGCTTGTCAATTAAGTGAACTAAAGCTTTTCCCACCTAAATTCAAACCTATTTAAACCAAACAGAACCAGAACTAGAGCTTCTAACACTGTTAGGTTGTCTCCAACGAGAGCTCAGAGTTAACAGACACACAAACTCTGAATTTGTTTTATTTTGGGGCCTTGAGGGAGTAAATACAAGAAATGCTACTTTTTGGAATTTTAGGGGCGTTTCTACACACTGGATCTACACTGGATGCAGATTTACATTAAATTCAGTTCAAACTCTTCTTTGACTTTTTCTTTAGTATACTGGGCTATTAGCATTACCACATTGTCATTAATGCAGCAATTGTACTTAATTAACAGTTTAGGAATTCTCAACTACTGGCTTTAAAGTATTTGGACAAATTAATAATTAGAAATAATTAATTGCCTGTAACCCATTAATCTGTAACTCATGGGAATCAACAAATTCCTTCATTTTTCCTTAATTAAGATATTTTTCCAGGCCTGTATTCCAAGTAAGATCAATTACTGATCTTCTGTTGCTATATTGCCATCAGTGGCATCTTCAAAAAGATACATGCTCAACTATCAGACTATGAGAATTAGCAACTGAATTAGACATTTCAGAACATTCTGTTTCTTTGCCTCAAAAAGCTCAAGCTATTTTCACTTCATGATTCGAGTCAGCATCCACCTCCGACATGCTGTCCTACCCGTTTTGCAGCGTTTACTAAATCTGAGTAGAAAGTATAGTTCTGTACATGCTACAATTCATCCTGCTACTTCCATCAGCGGTCAAATCCTTAATAAAAGACTTGTGTCCCAGTCATTTTGGCAGTTATACATTCCCGTTCCATTACAGTCTCTCCAACATCTGTTTTTATTTTTTTGACGGATCATCAGTGGTTTGAAACTTGAAATATACTCTGTAATTAAATTCATGAAGACGTCACTTTACTGTAGACTCTCATAATGATACTCTTTAAGACTGTTCATGACTTTAAGCAGAATTAAGAAGAATTGGTATTTTTTGCCCCTGAGCTCCTCCTACAGGTAGAGGCTGTAACTTTTACTTTTGCTGCAGTAAAGATGTGCACCTTAAAAACTGAGAGATTTCAAAAAGTCAAGAGGTATCGGATTTTACCAAAAATTACCTATGTTGGACAGCATTATTATTTGGTCAGATATACATTTCACATTGAATGTACTTCAAGATAAGAGACAAGATAATTCCAATGAAAATGTGTGTTTTAAGAAAATAAAATCATGACAAACAGCTAAAATCTTACCAAATTAATAATTTTCCTCTCGTTTGTTAAGCCAAAGCATTTTTAGAGGTGTGATACTACAGTTTAAACAAATGGCTTCTCTGACAAAGGTTTACATAAAGTGAGACCTATGTTTCCCCCTTGTTCTTACAGTAAACAATAGCAAAAACGGGGCTCAGCTCCTAATTCTCTCTCTATCCCACTACTGACCGAAACACAGGACAACTGGTTTAAACACTCTTCCCTGATATTTTGAGATTTGTTGTTTATATGCTATATTCACATTTGATTGACACTACTTGCCCCATTTTCTAAACAACCAAGTGTAGAAAGGGAAAGTAATTAAAATGAATTAAACCTCTACTTTGGGGAAAACGGCACCAACATATTTTCTGTGAAGAGCACTTAAATAACTTGAGATCTCTATACAACAATTGTTTAATAACTTTTCAAATGAGAATTGCTTAAAACAAATTATTTGTGGTGCCAATGAAACAGAAAGCCTTCAGCAGAGCCACACATCGACTAATTGTTCATTTGTAACTACAATGAAAGGGTTAAAAGATCCTCACTAACTCTGTCTGTACTAACTCAGTTTGGGCACCAAGTGAGACAGATGTAAACAGACATTTACTAACTAAATAACAGAATGTTTCACATTTAAATGTCCTCTTAAAATTCCCATGTTCAGCTGTTTCTATTGTTTTGAAGCAATACAAAAAAAAATAAACAGGAGCCATATCCGCAGAAAGCAAAGATGGAGAGAATGGTTCAAATAATATTTGACTAAATTAATTATCCTAAAAAACATAACTAGCAGATTAGTCGGCTACCCAAATAAATTATTAGTTGCAGCCCTTGTCATCACATTTACTAATCATGGATGAGAATGCCATGACAAGACTGAGCCATGGGCAGAATATGTGTAAATACATAAGAAAAATCTACTAAACTACTAAAATCTATATCTATATATATCATATATATGTTAAGCAGTGGTATCAACGCAGAGTACTGGGACAAAACAAACAGAATAATGAAGTACCTTACAATTCTTTAGCATCACCTCAAAGCATCAGCAAGGTTGCGGAAACATGTTTAGGGTCACTGTCCTGTTTAAATGTCTATCAAATGTGGCTGGAGAATGGATAAAACATGCTAAGCTTTTGAAATGGTCCTCAAATCCTGATCTAAAACATGGTGATGTCTGAGCCAGGAACTGAACAGCACACTATATTATTTTAGTGTAGTCATCACAATGTGTGCATGTACAGTAGTCACATTGCAGGACCTGGCAAGTTGACTCTCATGCATGGAAATAACATGGAGGAAAACGCGAACACGAGGCCAACTAAGCAACTTAAGTGCATCTTATACAAAGAATGAAATGTTCACTTTAACATAATATTATTTTAGATCTTAAACTCCAGCACTATCAACCTGTGCAGACAAGAAGAGGCTGTCAAATGTCTAATTAGCAAACACAAAACAAGGCAACCCAAGCCATTAAACAATATTAGAACAATTCTGCATAAGAAACATGTAAAGTTGTGATGCAAAAAAGGGAATTTTGTGAATTTTACACTTTACAAACCTTTTTCACTACTATGCTGTCTTTTAGGATGTGTCAAAATATAAACACATGGCTAGGACATAAGTCTCTTATTTTGTTTTGCATATTAATTAAGCATTTGCATATGAATTAGAATATGCAGTGGTGCCTCAATGGTTAGAGAACCAGGTTATTGATGACAGGGCTGTGGATTCAATATCCATATTCGCCAAGCTGCCACTTTCGGGCCCTTGAGCAAAGCCTCAATGCTCTTGGGTCACCACAGCTATGACTGCTCACCACTCCGAACATGTGTATGTTCACTACATAGACATCTGTACCAAGATGTCAAGATGTGGGGTACATCACCACCATGTATACAATCAACAAATGTAAGTAATGCTTTCAGCTGAAGGACATACACAGGGCTGTAAGGTTATGAACATATTTATATTTAACAGAAAACAATACATGAGCATCATCCATAGAAAAACCCTTTCCTTTTTAAAGACATTCATCACACTCCAACACCATTAGTTTATAATAAAATGGAAAAAAAAATAGAAAGAACCTTCTATGTACAAAATATGTCTCAGGCAATACTATATTAACGTATATATATGCATATGTAAATTTACCTGTGGACTGCTGATGGGACCATAGCCCACAGAAGGTGTCCCAGGTATGCATGGGGAGCCCATAGAAGAACTGATGACTGAAAAGGGTGATCCTATGCTACTAATGGGGCTGTTGACGGCTGATGAGATGGGAGGCAGTGAAGTCATGGCAGCTGCTGAAGGTGCAAATGGGGGTGAGTGCTGACCAGACGCTGGTGATGACACAGAAGAGCTGTCTGGACTGCGAGAATCTGGGAAGAAGAGAAAAAAAAAAAATCACAAAAATGAGTAGTGTCTTTAATTGAAGCCAAAACACACATCAATAGCTCCAAACGTGTTAATGTACTTCAACTGCTGTATTTCAGATCTGCAACACAATAAATAAAAAAATAAAAAAATAAAAATGAATAAAAAATTAAAACAATATAGACAGGGCAATTTAGATCTAGTAAGATGAAAAATAAATAATAAAATGTGATCAGCTAAAAAAAAGCAGCATCCACAAAGAGGCGTTTGAGGAGAAATAAAGGGCTAGTAATCTTTAGAAAATTATTAAAGTTATAAGGAGGAATTTTTGTGCATGAATGGTTAGGATATAATATCTAATATATAAAGCCTCGATATATAATCGCAGTAGTGGTGGTTATAACCATGTCTAAAATCGGCATTAATCTCTCTTACACAAACGGTTATCCGCAACATGTTCAAAAGCCAGGTATCGGGCTGTGTAAGTTAACTGGGCTATGGTACTTTTCTTGTAATTCTTACTTGTGCAAATTATGCTGTGGTGGCAGAATTAATGAAAACAAATCTATATGCTGCACATGCTACAAAAGGCATGGCTGTAAAATTTTAGAAACATAAAAAAAAATCCTGACAACCCTGTACTGTTGAACAGTTTCAGAGGTGTTTGCAAGAAGAATGGAACAAATCACACGTGAAAGACGCAATCGCTTGGCATCCTCAGTGCTAAAATGTATTTTAAATGTGCTGTGGGAATGAATGGCAACATTACAAGGTACTAAAGGCTTTACTGTCCAACATGAAACTGAGTAGATAAAACATTAAATATATTTGGTTTATAATGTCTGTACTCAAAGAAAATTCAAAGTAAATGCTCTCTGTACAGATAATAAACAAGAACCTATTGGTAACATGCTCCCCCCCCTCCAGTGAAAGTGTATTCTCTGGAATGATGGTGCTCCATCCAGTGCTTTTAGAATAAGTTGGAATGAGGTGGAAGTTGTGATCATTCACTACACTGACATCAGAACACTATTGTCATTGATTGTAATCAAATCCTCACAGCAATTCTGTAAAAAACAGCCAAAAAGCCTTTCCTCAACAGCGGTGATTTTTTTGGGTTGCACCAAAAAAGCAGAACACACTTTTTCCCCTAATGTCATTCATTTCTGAGGCAAAAATGAATGAGCTGGTGTCACAGTAGTTTTATCCATAAATGTGCAGATATGTATGCGTGTGTATTTGTGAGAGAAAATAAAAACAAACCACTCACCTCGACTGTCGCCCATGATGAACACCCAGCCCCCGTACGCGAACTGGCGCAGTGTATCACGCTGGAATCCCGGGTGCTTGCTCAACTCGAGACCGCGGATTGAGGCCCAGGCCCCTGCTGAAGTCGGTCAAAGAAACAGGTTACAAAACAAAAGAGGACAAACGCGTTAAGCGGACCCTAAAATATATTCGAAACTGAATCCAAATATGCCGTGTCTACAGCTACTATGCTAAAACAAGCTAATTTACCCGGCTACACTATGTAAATTAAGCCAACCTAGCTAGCCAACCTAGTCCTGAGCTGCTAGCTATATTTGCTTGTTGTCGTCGTCAGCCCAACGGCGCTCTAAAGCGCCTAACATGCAGCTTTCCAGCTCTGAAAAACAGCAGCTCAACAACAACAAGCTGTAAACGGAATTCCTGCAGAAAACAACAAACCAGAGGTTTACTCTAAATAATTCACCCCTCTCTGTAATGTTGATTAGCTAGCGTGCTAACTAACTAGCCTGCTAACAACTCCGGAGAAAACCATGAAACAAAAGCGCAAACTGAGCGACCAACCCACTATAATTCACCAGAACAGACACAGCGAGCTCCGTATTCACACAGAGAGATAAAGCAGGTAAATATGCAGATTATATAACATCAACATTCCCCCGCTTTACCTGAGAAAGAAAGGAAAACTGCGGGCTCGCTGTTCCTCCGCTCCCCCTCTCCCAGCTCGCCAGTCTATGGGCATGTATCTATCAGCGATCCTTCCTTTCTGAAGAGGAAACTCAACCTGTCCCCACCAGCTGCGCCACTGTGGCTCGATCACAGTCTGTAACTACAATTATATTAATTATACTGTATTATTTTCATAATGTAATACATTAAGGTAGTAATGTAACTATTTATTATAACTTACTATAACTGTAATGTGAGGTCCAGTTTTTAGAAAAAGTTGTTTATACTTATCTTACATGAATTATCTACTAAAGAAGTGACCTAATTTTGTGCTAGTTTGTTATTGTCTGTTAGTTTTCAATAATTGTTTAATGTGTCATTGTTTCATTATTTTTGATTTGTTCTGTAAAGTAAATTCTATGTTTTCTTATTTAATTGTGTAAATGTAAAAAATTTCCAATGGAAAAAAATGATTTAATATTATTTTACTGTGATTTTTTTGTTCATAAAGGAAAAAAAGGAAAAAATATATTGTAAAAAATCTTAGATAAAGTCTTAAAGATATCTTTTTTGCCAAACAGATGTAAAGAAAAAGTAACCCATATAGCAAAAGGACGCATAAGTATGTTTCAATGCATAAGCTATAGCAAAAGAATGTTGAATCTCCAACGTCAGAATTTGTGCTCATCATTTTTAACATTGATTCAACATGTATGATTTGTATTGATCTTTACTTACATGAAATATGTAAACATTATTTATATTCTGTTTTCTTTGTGTTCTTGCAGTGTAGAATATGTCTAAATAATAATTATTCATATTAATATTATTATTTATGCACCTTGTTCCTAAAAGCGTAGTTAAAAAAGGTGAATTGTTTAACCAACTTAAATAAATTGCTTCAATCAGTTACACATAATTGAATTATTTTTTTTCTAAATCAAGTTAACAATTTCTGTAACATGTGAAATCCACCGGAGATCCTATGTAAACCTATAGTTACACAGAGGTGGGTAGTCCAGGTCCAGAACATTGAAAATCCACCCCGGGGTTGGCAGAGACACAGTAGTGATAGAGGTAGAGAGAGAGACATAGCAGCAACAACACAATACAATGTTTTAAAATTTTTGATGA
This sequence comes from Cylicocyclus nassatus, assembly GCA_958299035.1. Taxonomy (NCBI): domain Eukaryota; kingdom Metazoa; phylum Nematoda; class Chromadorea; order Rhabditida; family Strongylidae; genus Cylicocyclus; species Cylicocyclus nassatus. Next base: position 3,047 of record CATQJL010000314.1, on the reverse strand, counting down.
TTACTCTGACTGTAGATAAGGGCATCTGCAGGTGAGTAGCTATTTTCTTCTGATTTATGAAGGTGTGTGACACCATATTTATACCCCAGGGAAACAGGAAGTGATGAATTACTAATTAAGGGGTTCTACCCCTTAATAAATGACCCACTTTATAAATTATCCACTGTAGAAACAACATAAATAGTGAAAAAACATTTATTTTGTAATTCATTGTTAGGGGTGCCAATAATTGTGGATATGGTCATTTTATTAAAAATTATTATTTCTTAGTCAGGATTTTTTTTATTAATTTGAGTTGAAGGTTGTTTTTTCTAGTTAAAAATTGAAGACAATTTTCAAGTGAGATTATGCTTCTGCAGTAAATATTACATTTATTTTAAGGCTTTTAACACATTTTAACTACGGGTGCCAATAATTATGGAGGGCGCTCTACCTAACTGATGTAATCACAGCAGCCCTGTTTCAGGTCAGGAGCAGAAAATGCCCCTTTCCATTAAAGCTTCTTTAACAGGCAGCCCAAGATGTAAGAACTACATCCATCGAAATATTACTTTATTCTTCATAATATTACGACTTTAACCTTTTTTAATTTTTTTTTAAGTGGCCATAAAAAGCCATTGTAGTTTTAAGAAACACAACTAACATGAATATAGGTCTAAAAACATGCTTTTACGAAACTAGATGTGTACTGCAAGCAAAAGTGAACACAATTTTCTAAAAAGTAAATGCTTGCTTCTGACAAAGTACATGCATTATTTTCTGCTAAATATTATTCAAAATCTGGGATTGGCTGCCCACACTTTAACATACAACTAAATAATAAATCATGCCTAATATGGTGAGACAAACAGATCAATTTTATTTGTAAGTCTGTTTATGTCTTCTTGCCAAAACACATACACAAAAACACCATCATGCAGAAAAGTTCTCAGATTAGGAATAGATGGAATTTGTCAATAACCTTAAACAGATCTACTGAACACTAAACATGCAGTATCACCAGGATTACGCCAATATAAATATAGAAGGCATATAGAAGCTGGACACAACCAATTTGTACATATCTGCATAAAAGCACAGATTCATTTTATTTGTCAGAAATAACAAAACGAAACCTTATTTTGAGTTAAAGAACATACAATATACAACAGACCTCAAAACACTAGATTTATTTAGAACTACCAGTACTGAAGCACTTCATGATGAGTCTGATTGGAGCAGAGTACACTTCAAAAGCATATTACTGATAAATGTGTAGGAGGCCTCAAATGTTAAAGTGCATGGGTGTTTAATAGGAACGGATGGCAGGAGGAATAGCAGCACAGTCTTCATTGTTCAGAGAGTCATCAATCACAGGCCTGTATTCCAGAGTGACCTGCAACATAAACAAAATGTTTCACTGAATTAACTGGAAAATCTGACATCAGTAAATGCAGTAATTCAGGTTGTTTATTATTTATTCTCAGAAAAAAAAACAGCATTCAATTAATTAGAAAACAACATACACTTTTTTTCAAAACATTTCTACATCAATATACCGTACTTAAAGTTCTTTAATTTTCCCAAAATTGTCAGTGCACCGTATAATTTGGTGCGGTTCATGTATGAATTTTATCAGTCAAGTTGTAAGGAGCAGTAACTCCACTCTGCTGAAGCACCGCGTTATACAAGAGTTTCAGTTTAGTTCTCCAGCACTGGGGCTGTAGTAGCATTAGCTGCTAAACACGCTAAACGCTAGCTCTTTTGGCATTCAGAGGTGAGTACATCAGACTGTAGTCTGCACGTTTACCATGTTAAAACAAGCTACGTGGGATGAACGGCTAGCTAAAATCACCCTTGCTTACCGGAACACTAGGGGTTCCTCAGTTAGCTGCTAATGCTCCAGCCTTAGTGCTGGAGAAATTCAGGAATCTAAGCTTACTGTAAATAAACGGAAGCGCTCTACTCACCCAAATAAACAGTTTTCAGGAGAGAAATCTGTGTAGATTAACATCCAGTGCCCATTTTACTTCAAAAGAAAGTCTTTTTTTTATTAGTTTTGTTAACTTAACTTAGCTTTACTTAACTTAGTTACCCCCCACCACCACACAGCGGCGAGACCTGCTGAATTAGAAGTTCCTTACAGTGTCTCTTAAAATGAAACTAATAATACAGTGCACCTTATGTATGAAAATAGACCAAAAAACATACGTTCATTGATAGTGTGCCTTATAATCCGGTGTCCCTTATAGTGCACAAAATACGATATGTATATAATCCAGTGGATAACTTCTGTCAGGAATAAAAGTACTGTGTATGTACTTTTGTTCAACAGTGCAAATTTAACCTCAATGGTACAACAATCCTTTTAGTCTAAATGCATCCCCTAATAACAAATTTTTTTTTTTGTATAAATATTTGTCCTAAATATAGGACAAATATTTAAAAATAAAGATTTTAAAAAGCAGTATACCTTTCCTGTTTTAGGATCTACATAAGAGAGTGTGTGCTTCCTCCAGTGCTGCTCAAAAGGCTTCTTCTCTTGTCCCTGTAGGGGCTTGGAGTAATCATACTCATCCACACGTTCCTATAACAGACCAGACACACAATCATCTTACTTCTGTACCTTGAGTTTTGGCACTTATTTGAATACAATTACAGATTCATAACACAATGAATAGTTGCTTTGAAGACATGCATGGTGAAAACATGACTTGAATTAAACTTGCCTTGAAATCCTCACGGGCATGAGCCCCCCTGCTTTCTTTGCGGGCCTCAGCTGCGTTGATAGTCTGCACAGCATTGAGCATCAGGTTCTGGAGCTCTAAAGTCTCCACCAGGTCAGTGTTCCAAACAATACCTGGTTAAACAGAACACAAGTAAAGGTTGTGAATCATTTATTTCAGGTACGTTATAGCTGTGCTCCAAACTAACAAATATATATTACACACTATATAGCTTATGCTCTTTAATTTAATGTGTATAGCACTGCAGCTCCAGTATGTTGACAGTATGTTTAATTTCAAGTTTTTAATTCCAAAAAGTACTCTGCGTTGATACCACTGCTT
>CATQJL010000313.1:0-42406 GCA_958299035.1 Cylicocyclus nassatus | reverse complement strand
AAGCAGTGGTATCAACGCAGAGTACTCATGCGATCCACTCCCCTTCGAAGACGAATGCGGTCGGGCCCGCCATCACCACCGGCTGGCCGTCGCCCGGCCACTGGATGCGCAGATCGCCCCCAGGCAGGCTGATGCGGGCATCGTGCTGCAGGCGGCCACGCTGCATCAGGGTCACCGCAGCGGCGCAGGCGCCACTGCCGCAGGCCAGGGTTTCGCCGACGCCGCGCTCGAACACGCGCAAGCGTGCGTGCGCCGGGCCCATCACCTGGGCAAAGCCCACGTTCACCGAACGCGGGAACGACGCATGCTGCTGCAGCAGCGAACCGACGCGCTCGACCGGTGCGGCATCGATCAGGCCCACTTCGATCACCGCATGCGGGTTGCCCATCGACACCGCGGCAAACCGCACGCTCTCGCCCTGCAGCGGCAGCAGGTATTCCTCACGGGCGTGGGCAAAGCCCATCAACGGCACGTTGGCCGGCTCGAATGCCGGCACGCCCATGGTCACCGCGAACTGGCCATCGCCCAGCACCTTCACTTCATGGCTGGCCAGCGGGCTGTCGATGACGAACGCATCGCCCTGCGCACTGCCCTCGCGCACCAGCCACGCGGCAATGCAGCGCGCGCCGTTGCCGCACTGCTCGGAGTTGGAACCGTCGGCATTCCAGATCCGGTACGAGGCCACCGAACCGTCCGCACGCGGCGCTTCGATGGTCAGGATCTGATCACAGCCCACGCCGGTATGGCGATCCGCCAGGCGCGCGGCCAGCCCGGGCGTGGGCGGCGCGGTGCCGTCACGCAGGTCGATCACTACGAAATCATTGCCCGCGCCATGCATCTTGCTGAAGCGCAGGGCGCTGGAACCGGCCTTACCCATTCCCGCCGCCCGCCTTCTTCGCGGGCGCGGGCGCCGGCGGGATGGTCGGTGCGGCCGGGTCCGCGGTCGTGGCCGGAGTATCGCTGCCCTGGGTCTGCGCCGGGGTCGCCTCGGTGGCGGGTTCGGCAGCCGGCTCGACGGCTTCTTCCACCGGCACCGGCTTCTGCGGCAGTACCAGCGGGCCCTTGTTGCCGCAGGCGGCAAGGAACAGCAGCGAGGCCGCTGCCAGCGGAATCAGGATGACGTTTCGATGGGGGATCTTCATGCCCCGAGTATAGCCATTGGCGGCTGAGCGGTTGGTGCAGGGGAACGCGTTGCCGGCCAGCGGCCGGCACTACCGCTCCGGCGGCGGCAACGGCCGCGTCCACAGCCAGATCGCCACCACGGTCATGCTGCCGATCGAGAACCACTTCACCCAGGCGATCGGCACGCACCACAGCATGATGGCGGCACACACCGCCATGGTGATCGTGGCCATCCACTTGCCGTAGCGGCTGACCGCACCATGCGCCTGCCAGTTGGCGATGGCCGGGCCGAAGCGCGGATGCTGAATCAGCCACGTGTGCAGGCGTTCGGAACCGCGCGAGGCGGCCCAGGCCGAGATCAGGATGAATACGGTGGTCGGCAGCCCCGGCACGAAGATGCCGACGATGCCGGTTCCCAGGCTGACGTAGGCCAGCAGCCACCACGCCCAGCGGAAACGCACCACGCGCGGTGGCGTGGGGACGTCGCGGGGGGCGGAAGGATCAGGCGCGCTCATGGCCGAAGGATACCGGTTCAGGGTGCCAGGCAACGCCCGGCACCCCGTTGCGATCACGGCTGGACGATGCCCAGCTGCTGCAGCACGAACGCATACGACTCGGACAGCTCGCGGTAGCGCTGGAAGCGCCCCGACTTGCCACCGTGGCCGGCTTCCATGTTGGTGCGGAACAGGATCGGGTAATGGCCGGCGTTGTCGTCACGCAGCTTGGCCACCCACTTGGCCGGCTCCCAGTACTGCACCTGTGAGTCCCACAGGCCGGTACCGACGAACAGCGCCGGATAGGCTTGCTTCTTCACGTTGTCGTAGGGCGAGTAGGACAGCATGTAGTCGTAGAACGGCTTCTGCTCCGGGTTGCCCCACTCGTCGTACTCATTGGTGGTCAGCGGAATGGTCGGGTCGAGCATGGTGGTGACCACGTCGACGAACGGCACCTGCGCCACCATCACCCGGTAGTCCTGCGGCGCCTGGTTGGCCACCGCACCCATCAGCAGGCCACCGGCACTGCCACCGGAGGCGGCGACGCGATCCTTCGCCGCCCAGCCCTGCGCGACCAGGCCCCGGGTGACGTCGATGAAGTCGTTGAAGGTGTTCTGCTTGTGCAGCAGCTTGCCGTTCTCGTACCAGTCGCGGCCCATCTCCTGGCCACCGCGGATGTGGGCGATGGCATACACCACGCCACGATCGAGCAGGCTCACCGCGGTCTGGTTGAAGTACGGGTCCATCGACATGCCGTAGCTGCCATAGGCGTACTGGAACAGCGCGCCCTTGCCGTCCTTCTGGTAGCCCTTGCGGTAGACCAGCGACACCGGCACCTTCACGCCATCGCGCGCGGTGATCCAGACGCGATCGGTCTCGTACTTCGAGGCGTCATAGCCGATCACCGGCTGCTGCTTCAGCTGGCGACGCTCGCCGGTGGCGGTGTTCAGCTCGAACACAGTGGTCGGGGTGGTCATCGAGGTGTAGACGTAGCGCAGCCACGGCGTATCAGCCTCGGTGTTGTCGCCCAGGCCCATCGAGTACGCCGGCTCGTCGGCCTTCACGTAATCGCTGTGGCCGTCCTTGAACAGCAGGCGGATGCGCTCCAGGCCTTCGGAACGTTCGGCGATGGCGGTATAGCTGTCGAACAGCTCGAAGCCTTCGATGAACACCGCATCGTCGTGTGCGATCCAGTCCTTCCACTGCGCGCGCGAGGTCGCGTCGGTCGGTGCGGTAACCAGCTTGAAGTTCTTCGCGCCATCGTTGGTGCGGATCACCCAGCGGCCGTCGTAGTGATCGGCGTCGTACTCGACGTCGCGCTGGCGCGGCGCCAGCACGGTGAAGGTGGTCGGGTCGCTGGCCGGCGCATAGCGCTCTTCCGAGGACACGGTGCTGTGCACGCCGATGGTGATGAAGCGATCGTCGCGGGTGCGGCCGATGCCCATGTAGAAGCTGTCGTCCTTCTCTTCGTAGACAACGCTGTCGGCGCTGGCCGGGGTGCCCAGCACGTGCTTCTTGACGCGCACGGTCAGCAGGGTTTCCGGATCGTTCTCGACGTACAGCACGGTGCGGTTATCGTCGGCCCAGACCAGATCGCCGGAGCTGCCGGTGATCACATCGGGCAGCACCTTGCCGGTGGTCAGGTCCTTGAAGCGGATCGTGTACTGGCGACGGCCGACGTCATCGTCGGCCCAGGCCAGCAGCTGGTTGTCCTGGCTGACTTCCATCGAGCCGACGCTGAAGTAGCCCTTGCCGGCCGCCATCGTGTTGACGTCCAGCAGGATTTCCTCGGCCGCATCCATGCCACCCTTGCGGCGCGCATGGATCGGGTAGTCCTGGCCGGTCTCGAAGCGGCTGTAGTACCAGTAGCCGCGCTCGCGCGCCGGCACGCTGGAATCGTCCTGCTTGATGCGGCCGACGATCTCCTTGTACAGGGTGTCTTCCAGCGGCTTCAGCGGTGCCAGCAGCTGGTCGGCGTAGGCATTCTCGGCCTGCAGGTAGGCCAGCATGTCCTTGTTCTCGCGCTTGTCGTCGCGCAGCCAGTAATAGTCGTCGTTGCGGGTCGCGCCGAACGGCGCCTTGACCACGTGCGGATGCTTGGCGGCATCCGGCGGAACGGGCGGAGTGGCAGCGGTAGCGGTGGTGGTCATCAGGCTGGCAAGCAACAGGCAGAGGGTGGATTTCATGAGATAAGGCTCCAGGTGCGGTTACGCAATGGCGTCCATGGCACAGGTAGAGTCGAGCTTGCTCGACTGACCGCAACAGCAGTCGAGCAAGCTCGACTCTACCACTGCAGCGGACAGTTCATCCCGACGTTGCCGGCCAGCGGCCGGCATTACCCCCGGCGCGCGGCGTACCATGGGCGCATGAGTACCCTGCCCCACACGCCGGGCTACAGCCGGCGCAGCCATGAAATCGCCCCGTTCCACGTGATGTCCCTGCTGGCCCGCGCGCAGGCGCTGGAACAGGCCGGCCATGATGTGATCCATCTGGAGATCGGCGAACCGGACTTCACCACCGCCGAACCCGTGGTGCGCGCCGGCCAGGCCGCACTGTCCTCCGGCCACACCCGCTACACCGCCGCACGCGGCCTGCCGGCCCTGCGCCAGGCGATCAGCGGCTTCTATCGCAGCCACTACGCGCTGGATATCGACCCCGAGCGCATCCTGGTCACCCCGGGTGGTTCCGGTGCGCTGCTGCTGGCCAGCAGCCTGCTGGTCGATCCCGGCCGCCACTGGCTGCTGGCCGACCCGGGCTATCCCTGCAATCGCCACTTCCTGCGCCTGGTCGAAGGCGGCGCACAGCTGGTGCCGGTCGGCCCGGAAACCGCCTATCAGCTGACCCCTTCGCTGGTGGAACAGCACTGGAATGCCGACAGTGTCGGCGCGCTGGTTGCCTCACCAGCCAATCCGACCGGCACCGTGCTGTCCGCTGATGAACTGGCGGCACTGTCGCAGAGCCTGCACGCACGCGGTGGCCACCTGGTGGTGGACGAGATCTACCACGGCCTGACCTACGGCCTGGACGCGCCCAGCGTGCTGCAGGTGGACGACAGCGCGTTCGTGCTGAACAGCTTCTCCAAGTACTTCGGCATGACCGGCTGGCGGCTGGGTTGGCTGGTGGCACCGCCTGCGGCCGTGCCTGATCTGGAGAAGCTTGCCCAGAACCTGTACATCAGCGCGTCGAGCATTGCCCAGCATGCAGCGCTGGCCTGCTTCAGCGAGGAATCGATGGCGATCTTCGAGCAGCGCCGCGAAGCGTTCCGCCAGCGCCGTGACTTCCTGCTGCCCGCGTTGCGCGAACTGGGCTTCCGCATCGAAGTCGAACCGCAGGGCGCGTTCTACCTGTATGCCGATGTCAGCGCGTTCACCGACGACGCGCAGGCGTTCTGTGCCCACTTCCTGGAAACCGAGCACGTGGCGTTCACCCCGGGCCTGGATTTCGGCTTCCATCGCGCCAACCAGCACGTGCGCCTGGCGTACACGCAGGAAGTGCCGCGATTGCAGGAAGCGGTGGCACGGATTGCGCGTGGATTGAAAAGCTGGGGCGCCTGATCGCCCCGCGCAAACGGCATCCACGCATGGCGTGGATGCATGGAACCCAAAGAAAAACGCCGCCCTGGGGCGGCGTTTTTCATTTCATCACTTGCCGCCCAACCGCTCCCACAGGAAGCTGTAGGCCAGCGCCGACATATGCGCTGCCTGCGCATTGTTGGCTGCGCCGCCGTGACCGCCTTCGATGTTCTCGTAGTAGGTCACGTCCTTGCCGGCGTCGATCATCTTCGCCGCCATCTTGCGGGCATGGCCCGGGTGCACGCGGTCATCGCGGGTGGAGGTGGTGAACAGCACCGGCGGGTAGTTCTTCTTCGCGTCGAACAGGTGGTACGGCGAGAAGGTCTTGATGAACTCCCAGTCACTGGTGTCCGGGTTGCCGTACTCGGCCATCCACGAGGCGCCGGCCAGCAGGTGGCTGTAGCGCTTCATGTCCAGCAGCGGCACCTGCACCACCACCGCACCGAACAGTTCCGGGTACTGGGTCAGCATGTTGCCGGTCAGCAGGCCGCCGTTGCTGCCGCCCTGCACGCCCAGGTGCCTGGCGGTGGTGATCTTGCGCTTGACCAGGTCACGCGCCACCGCGGCCATGTCTTCATAGGCCTTGTGGCGGTTCTGCTTCAGCGCCGCCTGGTGCCAGCGCGGGCCGTACTCGCCACCGCCACGGATGTTGGCGACCACGTACACGCCGCCCTTCTCCAGCCAGGCGCGGCCCATGCCACCGGAGTAGCTCGGGGTCAGCGAGATCTCGAAGCCACCGTAGCCGTACAGCAGGGTCGGATTGGAGCCATCCAGCTTCATCGCCTTGTCGTGCACCACGAAGTACGGCACGCGGGTGCCGTCCTTGCTGGTGGCGAAGTGCTGCTCGATCACCTTGCCCTTGGCATCGAAGAAGGCCGGCATGGTCTTCAACGTTTCCGGCGGCTGGCCGATCTCGGCCAGGGCCAGCGTGGTCGGGGTCAGGTAGTCGGTGGCGGTCAGCCACACCGCGTCACTGTCGTTGCTGTCCACGGCGGCCACGCCCAGCGTGCCGAAGGCCGGCGCACCGACGAAGCGGCTGGTCTGCCAGCCATCGGCGCCCGGAGTCAGCACCGACAGGCGGTTCTTGACGTCGTCCAGCACGTTCAGCACCAGGTGGCTTTTGGTCCAGGTGGCACTGGCCAGCGAGGTGGTCGCGGTCGGGGTGAACAGCACCTCGAAGTCACGCTTGCCGGCCAGGAAGTCGTCCAGTTTGGTCGCCAGCAGCGAACCGGACGCATAGGTCTTGCCACCCACGGTCCACGGATCGCGCAGCTCCAGGGTCAGCCACTGCTTGTGCAGGCCTTTCTCGGCCGAGTTCGGCGCGTCGATCTTGGTCAGCGTGCCGTCGTCGCCACGCAGGTAGATCTCGTTGTTGTAGAACGCCAGCGTGCGGCTGACCAGGTTGCGCTCGAAGCCCGGGGTGTCATCGTGCATCGCCGCGATGTACATGTCTTCCGGCTTGCCTTCGTACACCACGCTGGCCGAGGCCATCGGCGTGCCGCGCTTCCACAGCTTGGCCACGCGCGGATAGCCGGACGTGGTCATCGTGCCGGCACCGAAGTCGGTGTAGACGAACACGGTGTCGCGGTCGATCCAGTTCAGGCCACCCTTCGACTCCGGACGGAAGAAGCCGTCCTTGATCCAGGTCTTGTTGGCCAGGTCGAACTCGCGGGTGACGTCGGCATCGGCGCCGCCGCGCGACAGCGCGATCAGGCAGCGGCTGTAGTCCGGGCGCAGGCAGTCGGCGCCGTGCCAGACCCAGTTCTCGCCCTCGGCCTTGTTCAGCGCGTCCAGGTCGAGCACGGTCTCCCACTGCGGCGAGGCCTTGCGGTACTCGGCCAGCGTGGTGCGCCGCCACAGGCCGCGCTCGTGCTGCTGGTCCTTCCAGAAGTTGTAGTAGTAGTCGCCGATCTTCTGCACGCCGGGGATCTTGGCATCGGAGTCGAGCACCTCGCGGATGCTGGTCTCCATCTGCTTGAAGGCCGGGGTCTGCGCCAGGCGCGCCTCGGACTTGGCGTTCTGTTCCTTGACCCAGGACAGCGGCTTGTCGCCGGTGACGTCCTCCAGCCAGGCGTAGCGATCGGTGTCTTCAGCGGCCACGGCGGTCCCCACCGAGGCAGCGGTCATCATGCCGGCCAGCAGGCAGGCGGAAGCGAGTCGTGACATTGCAGCTCCAGGCAGTCATAAGCCGTGGAACGCTAGCACGGAATGTCGCGGTCGCCCCCGTGTCGAAGGTCAGGCCGTGGCCGCCGGGCGGCGTCGACCGCGCGCAGCCGAAGCCGGACGGCGCCGCGCCTGTCCACCGGTACGACGTGCCAGCCGCAGCCATGACAGGCGCGGCAGCGGGAAACGCAGCAGTGCCCACCACGCCACCAGCGGCATGCCGACCAGCCACATCGGCAGCCAGCCCAGCCAGGCGCTGCTGCCGCGTGCGGCCGGCCAGACCAGCACCAGTGCCACGCCGGCCAGCGCCACCTGCTGCACGCCGCGCAGCAGGCGTGGATCGGCGCGCTCGAAGATGACGCGTTCAGTTGCAGGGCGACGGACGGTACGTACGTTCATGGGGCTTCTCCGGTGGACAATGCAACACAGCGTGGGCAAGGGCCTTCTCACGGACTGCGACACCATTGACGGATCGCGTGCACACAGTCGACCATGCGCGTGCAAGCCCACTGGAGCCCGCTCCCGCATGACTTCGATCCGCCCGTTCTGCGCCGTGCTGCTGGCCCTGTCGCTGGCGGGCCCCGCCGTGGCCGCCAGTGAGCCGCCATCGTCCCGCGCCACCGACGCGGCCGCTCTGGACGCGCCGATCGACCTGAAGCGCTTCATGGGGACCTGGTACGTGATCGGCCGCGTGCCGAACTTCATCGAACGCGGGCATGTCGCCAGCGTCAACGAATACGAGCTTCGCGACACGCACAAGGTCGGCATCACCTACCGCTACCGCGACGGCTTCGGTGAACCGGTGCAGGAGGTACGCGCACGCGCCAGTGTCGATCCGGACAGCGGCAACCACGGCTGGCGTACCTGGTTCTACCGTGTCGTGCCGACCCATTCGCGCGTGCTGGAAGTGGCCCCGGACTATTCCTGGGCGCTGATCGGTTACCCGGGCCGCGAGATGGCCTGGATCTTCGCGCGCAAGCCGGACATGGACAAGGCCCTGTACAAGGAGCTGGCCGAGCGCCTGCGCGACGAGTACGGCGTGAATACCGACAAGCTCAAGCGCGTGCCGCAGCATCCCGACCAGGTCGGCAAGCTGGGCTACGAAGTACCGAACGTGCGCTGATCGGATCGTGGCTGCGGAGCCGGGTCCGTGCGACCGGCTTCACGCCGCGCGTGGCTGCACCCGGCGTTCGATTTCGCTGCGTGTTGGCAAGGTCTTCAGATCGTAGGCCGCCTGCATCGCGAGCCAGGACGCGGCATCCCCACCGAAATGCCGCGCCAGCCGCGCCGCTGTATCCGCCGAAATGCTGCGTTGGCCGTGCACGATGGCGTGCAGTCGCGTTGCGGGCACATCCAAGGCCTTCGCCAGCGCATTCACGCTCAGCGCCAGGGGCAGCAGGAACTCTTCGCGCAGGATCTCGCCAGGATGGATGGCGCGCATGCCGTTGTGGGGACGCTTCATGGCGGGCACCTCAGTGATAGTCAACAATTTCCACGGCGTCGGCGCCGCTGTCGGTCCAGGTAAAGCAGAGCCGCCACTGATCGTTGATACGAAGGCTGTATTGCCCTCTCCGATCGCCTGACAGCGCCTCCAGGCGGTTCCCGGGCGGGCTGCGAAGGAAGGCCAACGTCTGTGCCGAATCGAGCAGTTGCAATTTGCGTTCTGCCACGCGCCGGATTGGACGCCAGGCACGGGGGCAGGTTCCTTCAAACAGGGCGCGGGTCTGCTTGCAGCGGAATGAACGGATCATTCCGTTCAACGTATTACGTTGAACGGAACATACCAAGGAAGGCGCTGTGCTGCCAGTCCCAGTCTGGCGATATCGATTCCTGATGGGCGTGGCGGCTTCCAGAGTCCCGCGCTATGACAAGCCCAATATCGACGTTCTGCAGGTTGCCGGCCAGCGGCCGGCACTACCCGAGCGATGCCGGGCGTCGCCCGGCACCCCGTTACTTGCGGCTGTAATGCGCGACCAGACGGTCGCCCAGCATCTGCAGCAGCTGCACCAGCACCAGCAGCAGGACCACGGTGACCAGGGCCACGTCGGTGTGCGACCGCTGGTAGCCGTCGCGGAAGGCCAGGTCGCCCAGGCCACCGGAACCGATCGCACCGCCCATGGCGGTGAAGCCGATCAGGGCCACGGTGGTGACCGTGGCACCGGCGATCAGGCCGGGACGCGCTTCCGGCAGCAGCACGCGGGTGACCAGCTGCCAGGTGGTGGCGCCCATCGCCTGGGTCGCTTCGATCACACCGCGGTCAACCTCGCGCAGCGCGGTCTCGACCAGGCGCGCATAGAACGGCGCAGCACCAATGACCAGCGGCACGATCGCGCCGCGCACGCCCAGCGAGGTGCCCATCAGGAACAGGGTGACCGGGATCAGCACGATCATCAGGATGATGAAAGGCACCGAGCGCAGCAGGTTCACCACCAGCGCCAGCACGCCATAGGCCAGCGGCCGGCGCTTCATCTGCGGCGCCCCGAACAGGTACAGCAGCACGCCCAGCGGCAGGCCTATGGCCAGGGTCAGTGGCAGCGAACCGAGCAGCATCAGCAGGGTGTCGAGGGTGGCCTGGCCGATATCGGCCCACTTGCCCGCATCCAGGTGGCGGAAGAAGCCGCCGGCAGTGGCGATGATCATCGACGCAGTTCCTCAACGTGCACGCCGGCGGCCACGAACGCGGCCTGCGCGGCGGACTGGTCACCGCCCACCAGGGCGACCACCAGCTGGCCATACGGAGTGTCCTTGATCCGGTCGATGCGGCCGGACAGGATGTTGTAATCGACACCGGTCTCGCGCGCGACGCTGCCCAGCAAGGGCTCGTAGGTGTCGCCGCCGAGGAAGGTCAAGCGCACGATGCGGCCACCAACGGCGTCGAAATCACGGTGCAGCGCGCCTTCGTCGACATGCTCCGATTCACTGACGAATCGGCGCGTGGTCGGGTGCTGCGGGTGCAGGAACACCCGGGTGACCGGTCCGGTCTCGACCATCTGCCCGGCATCGAGCACGGCGACGCGATCGCAGACGCGACGGATCACGTCCATCTCGTGGGTGATCAGCACGATGGTCAGGCCCAGCTCGCGGTTGATCTTCGACAGCAGCGACAGCACCGAGGCGGTGGTCTGCGGGTCGAGCGCGCTGGTGGCTTCGTCGCACAGCAGGATCTGCGGGCGCGTCGCCAGCGCGCGGGCGATGCCGACGCGCTGCTTCTGGCCACCGGACAGCTGCGCCGGGTACTTCTGCGCATGCGCCTCCAGGCCCACGGTCTGCAACAGCTCGGCCACGCGCGCGTCGATCTCCGCCTTCGGCGTGCCGGCCAGCTCCAGCGGGAAGGCGACATTGCCGGCCACCGTGCGCGACGACAACAGGTTGAAGTGCTGGAAGATCATGCCGATGCGCCGCCGCAGCGCGCGCAGGCCATCGGCGTCCAGTGCGGTGACATCCTCGCCACCGATCAGCAACCGGCCGCCACTGGGTTCTTCCAGGCGGTTGATCATGCGGATCAGGGTCGACTTGCCCGCGCCGGAATGGCCGATGATGCCGAAGACCTCACCGGCCTCGATGGTCAGGTCCAGCGGTTGCAGCGCGCTGACTTCGCGGCCGGCAACGGCATAGGATTTGTGCAGGCGCTGGAACTCGATCACGGGCGTGGCTCACCGGCTGGGTGACGGAAGGGGGCGTGCAGCCTACCAGCGCCGGCGCTCACGCGCCCGCGCCATAAGCCGGAATGTTATTCCTTTTGGTTCTAAGCCGCCCAGCCCGGTCGTGCCGCCCGCTGGCCGGCAACCGCCTTACGGGTGGTCCAGCGGCTTTGGCGGCTCCTGCCGGTTCACCCGCTCACGGTGCAGCAGGTACAGGCCGGAAGCGACAATAATCGCCGCGCCCACCCAGGTGTAGCCGTCCGGCAGCTGGCCCCAGAAGGCCAGATCCCAGCCGATCACCCAGACCAGGCCGCTGTACTCCAGCGGCGCGATCATCGAGGCTTCGCCCAGCTGGAAGGCCTTGGTCAGGGCGATCTGGCCCAACGCCCCGGCCAGGCCCATGCCGGCGATCAGCGGCGCGTGCGCCAATTGCAGCGGCACCCAGCCGGGCAGGGCCAGCAGGCCGGCGCCAACGGCCATGATCACCAGGAACCACACCACCATCGACTGCGAGGTATCGGTGCGGGTCAGCAGGCTGACCGTGATCGCGGCCACGGCGTAGGCGGTGGCCGCGGCCAGCACCATCAACCCCGGCACCGAAATGAAGCCGTCCACGCCCGGCCGCAGCACCACCAGCACGCCGACCAGGCCGATGCCGATGGCGACCCAGCGCCGCGGCCCGACCCGTTCGCCCAGCAGCGGCACCGACAGTGCGGCGATCAGCAGCGGGGCGACAAAATAGATGGTGTAGGCGGTGGACAGCGGCAGGTCGCGCAGGGCGAACACGAAGCAGCCGATCATCGCCATGCCCAGTGCGCCACGCAGCAGGTGCAGGCCCCAGCGTCGCGGTACCAGCGATCGCGGGCCGGCGCTGACCAGCACCCAGACCAGCACGAATGGCAATGAGGCCGCGCCGCGCAGAAAGGTCACTTCCAGGGTTGGATAGCTGGCCGACAGCTGCTTCATGCCAGCGTCCATCAGCGAGAAACAGGCGACTGCCGCGACCATCCAGGCCACCGCGCGCGAGGGGGAGCGTTGCACGTTCATGGCCCATTATCGCCGACCGCGCCGGATTGTAGAGCCGAGCCATGCCCGACTGCCGCCCTTCTGTAGAGTCGAGCTTGCTCGACTGGCGCCGTTCTGTAGAGTCGAGCTTGCTCGACTGCTCTTCACAAAACAGTCGAGCAAGCTCGACTCTACAAAAAGCTGGCAGGCCGGCACGATAGAATGGCCCTCACTGAATCCTGCGGAGCTGCGCCCATGCCTTCCTTCGACGTCGTGTCCGAAGTCGACACCCACGAACTGACCAACGCCATCGACCAGGCCAACCGCGAGCTGGCCACCCGCTTCGACTTCAAGGGCGTGGACGCGAAGTTCGAACGCGATGGCGATGTCATCAACCAGACCGCGCCGACCGAGTTCCAGCTCAAGCAGATGAACGACATCCTGCGCGCCCGCCTGGCCGCGCGCGGCATCGACGTGCTCAGCCTGGAATTCGGCGACATCGAGACCAACCTGGCCCAGGCCCGACAGAAGATCACCGTCAAGCAGGGCATCGAGCAGAAGATCGCCAAGAAGATCGCCGCTGCACTGAAGGACGCCAAGCTGAAGGTGGAAAGCCAGATCAACGGCGACAAGCTGCGCGTGCAGGGCAAGAAGCGCGACGACCTGCAGGACGCCATTGCCGTGCTCAAGGCCGGCAAGTTCGAGCTGCCGCTGCAGTTCAACAACTTCCGCGACTGAGGCCTGCGCCGGGCGTGACCCGGCGCTGCCACCGGCAGGTACGACGGCGCGTTGCCGGCGACGCGCCTACAATGGCCGCCCCGCCAGCCGACGTGCCCGCCATGACCCATTCCCACATGCCCACCGATGATCCGATCGCCGCCACCCGCCTGTGGCTGGAGCGCATCGTGATCGGCCTGAACCTGTGTCCGTTCGCCAAGGCGGTGTACGTGAAGGACCAGGTCCGCATCGTGCTGAGCGATGCGACCACGCCCGAGGCGCTGGTCGAACAACTGGCCGAAGAGCTGGTGCTGCTGCGCGATACCCCGGCCGAGCAGATCGACACCACGCTGATCGTGCACCCGCAGGTGCTGACCGATTTCCTCGACTACAACGACTTCCTCGACAACGCCGACGCCGCGATCGAGGCGCTGGACCTGCAGGGCATCCTGCAGGTGGCCAGCTTCCACCCGGACTATCAGTTCGACGGCGTGGCCGCGGACGACGCCAGCAACTACACCAACCGGGCGCCCTTCCCCACCCTGCACCTGCTGCGCGAAGACAGCGTGGCGCGCGCGGTGGATGTCTATCCGGACCCGGACGTGATCGTCGAGCGCAACATCCAGACCCTGGACCGCATCGGCGTGGACGGCTGGCATCGCCGCCTGCGCGGCGAAGACCTGACGTGAGTACGGTGCCGCCGATTGCCGCATGGCCGGCCGCGCCGCTGTCGGGCAAGGTGGTGCTGGTCACCGGCGGCGCCAACGGCATCGGCCGTGGCGTCGCCCAGGCCGTGCTCGGCGCCGGCGGACGCGTGCTGATCGGCGACCTGGACGTGGAGGCCGGCGAGGCGTGTCTGGCGGAATGGCAGCGCGGTGACGATGCCGCGTTCCAGCGCCTGGACATCACCGACGAAGCCAGCGTGCGCGACTTCGTCGCCGTGGCCCTGCAGCGGTTCGGCCGTATCGACGGACTGGTCAACAACGCCGGCATGGCCGGCCCGCATGGCACATTGCTGCAGGACATGGCGTGGGAGGAATGGCAGCGCCGCCTGTCGTCACTGCACGGTGCCTTCCTGTGCAGCAAGCACGCGCTGCCGGCACTCTCGGCCCGCACTGAGGGCGCGATCATCAACATCGCCTCGACCCGCGCCTGGCAGTCCGAAGCGCACAGCGAGGCCTATGCGGCGGCCAAGGGCGGGCTGGTCGCCTTCACCCACGCGCTGGCGATCAGCAGCGGCCCGGCGGTGCGGGTCAACAGCATCAGCCCCGGCTGGATCGGCACCTCGGCCTGGCAGGCGCCCTCGCGGCGCCACCAACCCGACTACTCGGCCACCGATCACGCCCAGCACCCGGTCGGCCGTGTTGGCCGCCCCGAGGACATCGGCGCGCTGGCGGTGTACCTGCTGTCGTCGCTGTCCGGCTTCACCACCGGCCAGGACTTCATCGTCGACGGCGGCATGAGCCGGAAGATGATCTACGCCGAATGACCGGCCTCCGGTAGTGCCGGCCGCTGGCCGGCATTCCGGTAGATCCACGCCATGCGTGGATAGCGGTAACGTGCCAACCAAGGTTGGCACCCACCACAACGGTTTACGCCATGCCCGAATGGCGCAGCAGCGCGTCGATCTGCGGCGCGCGGCCACGGAAGGCCTTGAAGTTCTCCGCAGCCGGACGGCTGCCGCCGCGCGACAGGATTTCATCGCGGAAGCGCGCACCGGTTTCAGCCAGTGCCTGCGGTGCTTCCTCGAACGCGGCGTAGGCATCGGCGCTGAGCACCTCGGCCCACTTGTAGCTGTAGTAACCCGCCGCGTAGCCACCGGCGAAAATGTGGCTGAACTGGTGCGGGAAGCGGTTCCAGACCGGCGGATGGTTCACCGCCACGTCCGCGCGTACGCGGTCCAGCAGAGCCAGCACGCTGTCCTGCGCCGGTTCGAACTGGCTGTGCAGCAGCATGTCGAACAAGCCGAATTCCAGCTGGCGCACGGTGGCCATGCCGCTGTGGAAATTGCGCGCGGCCAGCATGCGCTCGTACAGCGCGCGCGGCAGCGGCTCGCCGCTATCGACGTGCGCGGTCATGCCCTGCAGGTGGTCCCATTCCCAGCAGAAGTTCTCCATGAACTGGCTCGGCAGTTCCACCGCATCCCACTCCACGCCATTGATGCCGGCCACGCCCAGTTCACCGATGCGGGTCAACAGCTGGTGCAGGCCATGGCCCATTTCATGGAACAGCGTGGTCACTTCGTTGTGGCTGAAGGTAGCCGGCTTGCCATTGGCACCGCGACCAAAGTTGCACACCAGGTAGACCAGCGGCGTCTGCACGCTGCCGTCGGCACGCACGCGACGGTTGCGGCAATCATCCATCCACGCGCCACCGCGCTTGCCTTCGCGCGCATACAGGTCCAGGTAGAACTGGCCGACCAGCGCGCCCTGCGCATCGACCAGGCGGAAGAAGCGAACATCCTCATGCCAGACCGGCGCGCCGTCTTCCTGCGCGCGCAGGCCGTACAGCTGCTCGATCACCGAGAACAGGCCGCCCAGTACCTTCGGTTCGGTGAAGTACTGCTTCACGTCCTGCTCGGAATAGCTGTAGCGCGCCTGCTTCAGGCGGTCGGCGGCGAACGCCAGGTCCCAGGCCTGCAGGCTGTCGATGCCCAGCTGTTCACGCGCGAACTGCTCCAGCTCGGCGCGATCCTTGGCCGCGAACGGCTTGGCACGCGTGGCCAGGTCACGCAGGAAACCCAGCACCTCGGCCGGGTCCTGCGCCATCTTGGTCGCTACCGAATAATCGCCGTAGGAAGCGAAGCCGAGCAGCGCGGCCAGCTGCGCACGCAGGGCCAGGATGCGGTCAATGTTGCCGCTGTTGTCCAGCGCGTCGTCGCCGAATTCGGACGCACGCTGCGCACTGGCACGGTACAGGATCTCGCGCAGGTCACGGTCTTCGGCCCAGGTCTGCACCGGCAGGTAGCACGGCATCTGCAGGGTCAGCTTCCAGCCCTGCTTTCCGTCCTTTTCCGCCGCAGCGTGCGCGGCGGCCTTCACGTCCTCCGGCAGGCCGGCCAGGCGCGCTTCATCCTCGATGATCAGCGACCACGCATCGGTGGCGTCCAGCACGTTCTGCGAGAACTTCGCCGACAGTGCCGACAGTTCCTCCTTGATCTCTGCGAAGCGCTGCTGCGCCTCGGGCGCCAGCTCGGCACCACCCAGGCGGAAATCACGCAGGGTGTTGTCCAGCACCTTGCGCTGGGCCTCGTCGAAACCTGCGGCCTCCGGGCTGGCGGCCAGCGCCTGGTACTGGCGGTACAGCGCCAGGTTCTGGCCCAGCGCGCTGGCGAAGCGGGTCACCCGCGGCAGGTTGCTGTTGTAGGCCTCGCGCAGTTCCGGGGTGTTGACCACGCCCTGCAGGTGGCCGACCAGGCCCCAGGCGCGCCACAGACGCTCGGTGGCGTCATCCAGCGGGGCGACGAAGCTCTCCCAGCGCACCGGCTGCACCTGCTCCGCGGCGCTGACGGCCGCTTCGGCCTCGGCCAGCAGCACATCCAGCGCCGGCGCCACGTGCTCGGGGCGGATCGCCTCGAAGCGCGGCAGGCCGGAAAAATCGAGCAGGGGGTTGGCAGCGGTCACGGCAGATCTCCAGGGTACGGGCCCGGCAGTCGGGCAGCCTGGTACATATGGCGCTGGCGGACGTGGCTGACAAGGGGGTGACGCCTGGCATTCACGTCGGCCTTACGGTCGCGGTTCGAAGCTTTGGCTGCGGGGGAGTCCGCAGCGGTACGTACCGAACGAGGCCCTACATGGAAGGTCTGGCTGCAGTTGCATCCGCCCCAGCGGCGCGGTCACTGGCGTTGTCTGCCAGCCCGGCCGAACTGACCTGGATCGCCGCGCTGTGCGATGCCGGGGACGACGCCCCGCGCCACCTGCAGCAGCTGCAGGCGGTGCTGCAGCAGGGCGGCACGTTCAATGACGCCCAGGAGTGGTACCCGTTCGAGGTGATCGAGCGCGGCGCCAGCCAGCTGCAGCTGGGCCATGAACGCGAGTTCGTGATCTGCGTGCTGCTGTGGCTGCAGGCCCTGGCCCAGGGCCGCGCCAGCACGCTGGACCCCAGCCTGCACCTGGATGATCGCGCGATGGACATCGAGGCGCTGCCCGATGCCTTGCGTGATGCGGTGCTGGATGCGTTCACCGCGGCGGGGTACTGAATATGTAGCGTCGAGCCATGCTCGACGGCTCTTTACCGGAGTCGAGCATGGCTCGACTCTACACGGCCGCTACAGCGCTTCCAGACTGCTCCACGGCAGTTCCGGCAAGCCCTGCCCGGCCACCGCTGCCGCCAGCAGCGCATCGGCGCGCTCGACATCAATGCCCTGCCGCACGTACCACGCCGGGTCGTAATAGCTTTGCGCGTAACGCTCGCCGCTGTCGCACAGGATGCTGACGATGCTGCCGTGGTGACCGGCCTCGCGCATCCACTGCGCGGCCTGCAGTACGCCGATGAAGTTGGTGCCGGTGGAACCACCGACGCGGCGGCCGAGCTGGCGGCTGACATGGCGCATCGCGGCCAGGCTCAGCGCGTCGGGCACCTTCACCATCGCATCGACACTGGTCGGGATGAAGCTCGGCTCCACCCGCGGCCGGCCAATGCCTTCCACGCGCGAACCACCGCTGCAGGTCAGGCCTCGCCAGTCCGGCTCACCGGCCACGGCAGCCTTGTAGCCATCGAAGAACACCGAGACTTCCGGGTCCGCGCACAGGATGCGGGTGTCGTGCCGGCGATAGCTGACATAGCGGCCCAGCGTCGCGGCGGTAGCACCGGTACCGGGGCTGCACACGATCCATTCCGGGATCGGGCTGGGTTCCTCGGCCATCTGCTTGAAGATGGATTCGGCGATGTTGTTGTTGGCACGCCAGTCGGTGGCGCGCTCGGCGTAGGTGAACTGATCCATGAAGTGGCCGCCGGTTTCGCGGGCCAGTTTTTCCGAATCGCAGTTGAGGTCGCAGGCGCGCTCGACCAGGTGGCAGCGGCCACCATGGAATTCGATCGCCGCAATCTTCTCCGGCGAGGTGGTGGCCGGGATCACCGCGATGAACGGCAGCCCGAGCAGGCGCGCGAAATAGGCTTCGGACACCGCGGTCGAGCCGCTGGAGGCCTCGATCACCGGCCGGCCCTCGCGCAGCCAGCCATTGGCCAGCGCATACAGGAACAGCGAGCGCGCCAACCGGTGCTTCAGGCTTCCGGTGGGATGGCTCGATTCATCCTTCAGGTACAGCTCGATGCCCTCGAACCCAGGCAGCGCCAGAGGAATCAGGTGGGTATCGGCGGAACGGTTGAAATCAGCTTCGATCTTGCGGATGGCAGCAGCCACCCATTCACGCTGCGACATGGCGGGCCATCGGTATCGGGACGGAACGGTGCGATCCGACCATTGTACGTCGCGGTGCGGTCAGGTGCTGCTCGCTAGAATGGGGACATCCGGCCGGCAACGGCCCTGTCTGAAGGATCTCCCCCCATGACCATTCCCGCCCTGCGCGATGTCCCCGGCGTCGCCGCCCAGGCCCCGGCCGAGACCCGCGGCTTCGTGTTCAACCACACCATGCTGCGAGTGAAGGACATCACCGCCTCGCTGGACTTCTACACCCGCGTGCTCGGTTACCAGCTGATCGACAAGCGCGACTTCCCGGAGGCCCAGTTCAGCCTGTACTTCCTGGCCTACGTGCCGGCTGGCGCCGCGGTACCGGAAGACGACGCCCAGCGCCGCCTGTGGATGGCCGGCCTGCCGGGCGTGCTGGAACTGACCCACAACCATGGCACCGAGGCCCAGGACGGCGCGGTCTACCACGATGGCAAAGCAGTGGTATCAACGCAGAGTACTATCTGCGTGTCGGTGCCGGACATCGAAGCCGCCTGCCAGCGCTTCGAGGACCTCGGCGTGACCTTCCAGAAGCGCCTGACCGACGGCCGCATGAAGAACCTGGCCTTCATCAAGGACCCGGACGGCTACTGGGTCGAGATCATCGCCAACTGACCAGAAAGGGGACGGAGGGGATTAAGCCGTTTCTGGCACTATTGGCCGGAAGCGACTTAATTCCCTCCGTCCCCTTTTTTGTGAGGTTGGTATGGAAACGATGGAACTGCACCGCGGGCGACTGATCGACCATCTGCAGCTGGTGGTGCGTGACCTGGCCGCCAGCCGCCGCTTCTACCAGGCGGTGTTCGACAGCATCGGCATTCCCATTGCCGGTGAAGGCCCGGACTATTTCTGGGCCGACGAGCTGTTCATTTCCACCGCCAGCAGCGAAGCCGCTGCCGGCCAGTTGACCGGACGCCATCATCTGGCGTTCCAGGCGCGTGATGCGGCCACGGTCGATGCCTTCCACACCGCTGCCCTGGCCGCAGGCGGCACCGACAACGGCGCGCCGGGCGAACGCCCCTACCACCCGGGCTACTACGGCGCCTTCGTGCTCGACCCGGACGGCAACAACATCGAAGTGGTCTACCACGGCCCGGCGAGCTACAGCGCCGACTCGGTAAGGGTCACGTTCTAGAAGGCAGATCGCGCAACGAGGCTGCCAGTGATCAGACGGATGCCTCAGCCAGGGCTACCGACTGAAAAGTTCGCAAAGTACGTCCTCGTTGCGTCGGTCCCATAGCGGCTGCAGCAGTTGTTCAATGTGATTCCGATTGCTCATGGGAAGGCTCGGCGCATAGCAAAGCACTTCCAACAAACCACGCAGGGCAAAATCCATTGCGGAACAATCGACACCTGCTTCAAGAGTACTGGCCTTGTTCCGGATTGCCTTGGCCAGATCCCCTGCGTCATTGAGCCCCAGACTCCCGCGCAAGTAGCCCTCGGTAGGAAGACGGGAGAAAGGCAGGGCACAGTCAATACAATCCAACACGTTGCGCATGCACTCCAACCCGAGCGGCGCCTTTGATGCCTGGCAAGTGAAGTGCGACTGCAGTACGCCAACATGAGCCTGCAGCGTGTCACTTGCCGCGTCGGTCCATGCGTCCATCTTCCCCTCCCGGGCCAGTGAATGTGCCAGATCAGAGACCTGCGGTGGCAACGTCTGCGCGGAGCGGGATGGCATGCGCCACCATGCCGCCGCAGCACCGCGTTTTTCCTCCGAACCCACCCAGCGGATCACTTCCGGGATCAGCTCCTGCAAAAGCCAATCGTGAGTGAAGCGAGCATCCCATTGCCTTCGTACGGAACACGCCGTCCGCGGATCCGTCGGGCTCCAACCGATGGTGATGTTGCTGCGCGTGTCTGACCACATAACACCTTCGGAATACGCGTACATGATTGCGTGGTAGCCCTGGTCGAAGCGCTCTCCGTCACGGCAGGTGTAGATCTTCAGGAGAGACCGTGATGCGTCGAACACATGCCATGGTCCGTCCCCCCGTGCGGTGTCATGAATACGTGCGAATGCCAGCATCTGGGCCCACAGCCAAGGCTTCACCGAAATCAGCCCAACCGCCGAAGGATGATGTTGAATCAATTCGAAATCGAAAGAGCGAAACGCGGAAACGTACGCCAGGCAAGCCTGATGGATGTGCTTCCAGGCGCGCTCGAGAATCCAGTCAAGGTCCGCCACCTCCGCCTCGTTCAATGAAAGTCTTGCGTGGCGCCCCATCAGCAAAAATGCCCCTGCACGGTTGGCATGCGGGATGGCATAGGGACGCTCCATTGACGCATCTGCATGCACCCTCCAGTGGGCCCAGCCCAGCAGCTCCCGGGAAGACAGCGCTATGGATATCCCTGAAATGTCCGCCCGCGAGAAGGACAGCGCAGCTGAAAGTTGCCGGTCAAGACGCTCAGGAAGATGAACTGAGCAGGCAATGCTGCGGTTTTGGAGCTGGAGCGACGGGCCGTAGAGAGTCTCTTTGCGAATGGCGAAGCTGCTTTCCTGGGGAACCGGCAACGGCGGCGCGGCAGATACGCAGAAGCCATTCGCTACCCCCCTCACCATAAAGCTCAGCAACGATCTGCCACTGCTCCCTGAGCAGGTCATTGAGTACTGCGCGGTCCCAGAGGTGAGGATGGATCTGACGATCCAGTAACAGCCGTTCGCAGTCCTTCCACTCTTCCTGCAAGGCCGTTTCGTCGGAAACGGCGTAAGTGGTGCAGAGGTGGAAACTGGCAGCCGTGTCGGCGTGCGTTCCCTCAAGAAAACTGCCGACCCACTTCTTCAACGTACCTCGGCGGATCTCGACGACCCGTTTTGCCTCGTAGCAGTCAAAGCGATCGCTATCAAAAACCCTGCACTGAACGTCAATTCCCGACTGGGCGGAGCCCGACTTTCCGATCCGCTGCGCCCTGAACATGGCACTGGGCGCGCAGTTTGCCAGTCGCGCTACGAGCTTCTCGAAGTTCTCAGGCGTGATGTCCTGCAGAGGAAGGCGAACGCTCTTGGGATGGGCGACAAGCTCCAGCTGCCGCCCCATCGGCTCCCGTAACTGCTCCAACGGCACCCCTTCATCCGCGTCGAGCGCGCCACCCGTCCGGTTCACTTCTCCACCCCTGCTCGAATCTCCATTTCAAGGAGCATCTGGCAATCAGTGAGCAGAATCAATCGACGCTGCCGCTCTGGGACTGGCACGCCCCTGAAATCCTGCAGAGGGAGAACAATCGAGGTCGGCCCACGCTGGATGGGCCGACCCAACCAATCAGCAACTCATGCCGCTTCAGTGAGCGGCCATGTAGATGTCCTGAAGCACGGCCTTTTCCAGCTCCAGCTCGCCCAGCAGGTTCTTCACGATGTCGCCCAGGCTGAGGATGCCGACCAGGCGGGTGCCCTCGGTGACCATCAGATGACGGCGCCGCGAGTACGTCATCAACGACATGGCCTGCTTCAGGGTCGCTTCCGGCGCAATGCCTTCCAGGCCGGTGGTCGGCACGCTGGAAATCACCCGGCGGCCGGCCTGCGGGCCGTCATCGGCCAGGGTACGCACGATGTCCTTTTCGGAAATGATGCCGACCGGGGCATCGTCCTTCATCACCACCAGCGCAGCGATCCTGTTCGCGCTCATCTTGTGGGCGGCGGCACCGATGGTGTCTTCGGCGTCGATGGTGATGACAGCTTCTTTCTTGGATTGCAGGAGTTCGCGGACGTTCATTCTTGTTTCCTGGTGCAGGTCACTGAAGTCAAAAAAGTGTGCTCTTCCGATACGCCCCCTCCCCGGGAACAGACCTTTCAGCGCACGTCTGGCGCACGTGCCCGCCCTGGGAGATGCATCGGCAGGCGACGTACTGCAACGCGAACGAGGTGGGTTCAACCGCACAACCCATGCCTCGGTCAGATCGATTCTACGACTGCGACCATCGGTCACTACCGGCATCGATAGGACAGTTCGTCGTGGGAACCAAGCGACGATCCAGAGAATGGCACCGCGGCTGAAACCGCCGCTGAATACAGGCGGCATTGCGCATTAAAGATTGATTGCGGCCTGCCGGCGGCGGACAGAACGACCGGCGACTGTCCCACTTGATGCGGTTACCGGCGCAAACGAAAGGGGGCCACATGGGCCCCCTTCGTGTACCGCATCCAGGCCGAGCAGCCGGCGTTACTCCACCGTCACGCTCTTGGCCAGGTTGCGCGGCTTGTCCACGTCGGTGCCACGCGCCAGTGCGGTGTGGTACGCCAGCAGCTGCACCGGAATGGTGTGCACGATCGGGCTGAGCACGCCGGCGTGGCGCGGCGTGCGGATCACGTGCACGCCTTCGGACTCGTTGAAGTTGCTGTCCTGGTCGGCGAACACGAACAGCTCGCCACCACGGGCGCGCACTTCCTGCATGTTCGACTTCACCTTCTCCAGCAGGCTGTCGTTGGGGGCGATCACCACCACCGGCATGTCCTCGTCCACCAGCGCAAGCGGGCCGTGCTTCAGCTCGCCCGCCGGATAGGCTTCGGCGTGGATGTAGGAGATTTCCTTGAGCTTGAGCGAGCCTTCCAGCGCGATCGGGTAGTGCAGGCCGCGGCCCAGGAACACAGGAACAACGCGCTGCTCTTGCGCGCGAAACGCTCGGCCCATGCCGCGATCTGCGGCTCCATGTTCAGTGCGTGCTGCACGCTGCCCGGCAGGAAGCGCAGCTGCTCCAGGTAGTCCGCTTCCTGCGCTGCGTCGATGCGGCCACGCAGCTTGCCCAGCACCACGGTCAGCTGGAACAGCGCGGCCAGCTGGGTGGTGAAGGCCTTGGTCGAGGCCACGCCGATCTCGGCACCGGCGCGGGTGTAGCAGACCAGCTCGCTGGCGCGCGGGATCGCACTTTCCGGCACGTTGCAGATCGACAGCGTGTGCTTGTGGCCCAGCGACTTGGCGTACTTCAGCGCTTCCATCGTATCCAGCGTTTCGCCGGACTGGGAGATGGTGACGATCAGGTGCTTCGGGTTCGCATAGGCGGCGCGGTAGCGGTATTCGCTGGCGATCTCCACGCTGCACGGCAGGCCGGCGATGGCTTCGATCCAGTAGCGCGCGGTCAGGCCGGCGTAATAGCTGGTACCGCAGGCGATGATCTGCACGCCTTCGATGCCCGACAGCACCGCTTCGGCGTTCTTGCCGAACAGTTCGGCCGGGAAACCACCGGCGTCGATTGCCGCCTCGATGGTGTCGCCCAGCGCACGCGGCTGCTCGTGGATTTCCTTCTGCATGAAGTGGCGGTACGGGCCCAGTTCCAGCGAGGCCAGCGACACATCGGACAGATGCACGTCGCGCTCGACCGGCTGGTCATGCTCGTCGAAGACGCGCACACCGTCGCGGCGGATCTCGGCCGTGTCGCCTTCTTCAAGGAAAATCACCTTGCGGGTGGCCGAGATCACCGCCGAGACATCGGAGGCGACGAAGTTCTCGCCCTCGCCCAGGCCGACCAGCAGCGGGCAGCCCATGCGCGCGCAGACGAAGCGCTCCGGCTCGGCGCGGCTGACCACGGCCAGTGCGTAGGCACCGGTCAGCTCCTTCACCGTGTGCTGCAGCGCCAGCAGCAGGTCGTCGCCATCCTTGAGATGATGATGGATCAGGTGCGCGATGACTTCGGTGTCGGTCTGGGATTCGAAGGTGTAGCCCAGCGCGCGCAGCCTTTCGCGCTGCTCTTCGTGGTTCTCGATGATGCCGTTGTGCACCAGCGCCACGCCCTGGCTGATATGCGGGTGCGCGTTGGCTTCGGTGACACCGCCATGGGTGGCCCAACGGGTGTGGCCGATGCCCAGCACCGCATTGAAGCCTTCAGCCTCGGCCGCCGTAGCCATTTCCGACACACGACCGGTACGGCGCACGCGGCGGACCTCCGGCCGGGCGCCCTGGTCGATCACGGCGATGCCCGAGGAATCGTAGCCGCGGTATTCAAGTCGCTTCAGGCCCTCGATCAGCACCGGCACTACGTCGCGATCGGCGATCGCACCCACGATTCCACACATGTCACGCAATTCCTTGAAGACGATCGGCGCATTCTAGCCTGCGTGCCCGGGTTCCCCCTCCTGTCCGCTTAATGAAAGTGTCCGGAAAGGTGTCCGCGGACACCCGGACACCGCGACGAGTCCGCCAAACCGTTGATCTGAAACAGAATAAAGTTGGCACGCTACGTGCTTGGTATTGGCTACCACCGCAAGGCACGCATCCGATGATCCGCGACACTTCCGCCCAGGACCAGATCGTTTCCTCCGCACCGGCCAGCGCCACCCGCGCCAACTGGCACCGCTACCGTTGGCCGGCGGCGGGCGCCCTCGTGCTGCTGGCCGGCATCGGCTGGGCCGTGCACGCCTGGTCCAACGCCAGCCGCTCCTTCGACAGCAGCCGCGTACGCATCGCCGAAGTGAAGCAGGGCGACCTGGTCCGTGACATCGCGGCCGACGGCCGGGTGATCGCCGCCAACAGCCCGATCCTGTACGCCATCTCGGCCGGTACCGTGGACCTGAAGGTGGTCGCCGGCGACGTAGTCAAGAAGGGCCAGGAACTGGCGATCATCGACAGCCCGGAACTGCGCAGCAAGCTGGCCCAGGAACAGGCCACCCTGGCCGGCCTGGAGGCCGAGGCCAGCCGCGCCGCGCTGGACGCGACCCTGGCCCGCGCCAAGTCGCGCAAGGAAACCGACCAGGCCACCATCGAACGGCAGGCTGCCGACCGCGACCTGCAGCGCTACCAGCGCGGCTACGACGGCGGTGCGGTGCCGCAGATCGACCTGGCCAAGGCCAAGGACTCGCTGAAGAAGGCCGACATCACCCTGGCCAACGCCACCACCGATGCACGCCTGCAGAGCCAGGGCGCCGACCTGGACGCACGCAACAAGCGGCTGCTGGCCGATCGCCAGAAGGCCGTGGTGGCCGAAGTCCAAGCGCCAGGTCGATGCACTGACCCTGCGCGCGCCGTTCGATGGCCAGGTCGGCCAGGTGCAGGCGATCCAGTCCACCAACCTCGCCGCCAACGCACCGGTGCTGGGCGTGGTCGACCTGTCCAAGTTCGAAGTCGAGATCAAGGTTCCGGAGAGCTTCGCCCGTGACCTGGCGATCGGCATGCCCGCACAGCTGACCGGCGGCAACGGCCAGCCGTTCCCGGGCGAGATCAGCGCGGTGTCGCCGGAGGTGGTCAACGGCGAGGTCAACGCCCGCGTTCGCTTCGCCAGCGCGCAGCCGGAAGGCCTGCGTCAGAGCCAGCGGATGTCGGTGCGCGTGCTGCTCGATACCCGCAGAAACGTGCTGAAGGTCGAGCGTGGCCCGTTCGTCGAACAGGGCAACGGCATCGCTTACGTGATGGATGGCCGCACCGCCGTGCGCCGTCCGGTGGAACTGGGCGTCAGCAGCCTGGGCGAAGTGGAAATCAAGTCGGGTGTGCAACCGGGAGACCGCATCGTGGTCTCCGGCAGCGACCTGTTCAAGGACGCCGAACGCGTCTCCGTCAACTGATATCAGAACCCTGAATCCTGGAGAGAGGACACCCCATGTACATGCTCGAAATGCGTTCGGTCGCCAAGGTCTTCCGCACCGAACAGGTGGAAACCCACGCACTCCGCTCGCTGGAACTGCAGGTCAAGGAAGGCGAGTTCGTCGCCGTCACCGGCCCGTCCGGCTCCGGCAAGACCACCTTCCTCAACATCGCCGGCCTGCTGGAAACCTTCACCAGCGGCACCTACATGCTGGACGGGCAGGACGTGAGCACGCTGGGCGACGATGCCCGCAGCCGCCTGCGCAACCAGAAGATCGGCTTCATCTTCCAGGGCTTCAACCTGATCCCCGACCTGAACCTGTTCGACAACGTTGACGTGCCGCTGCGTTACCGAAAGATGAGCGCCAACGAGCGCCGCGAACGCATCGAGAAGGCATTGACCCAGGTCGGCCTCGGCTCGCGCATGAAGCACTACCCGAATGAACTGTCCGGCGGCCAGCAGCAGCGCGCCGCGATCGCACGCGCCCTGGCCGGCAGCCCGCGCCTGCTGCTGGCCGACGAACCGACCGGCAACCTGGACACGCAGATGGCCCGTGGCGTGATGGAGCTGCTGGAGGAAATCAACGCCGCCGGCACCACCATCGTGATGGTCACCCACGATCCGGAACTGGCCGCGCGCGCGCAGCGCAACGTGCACATCGTCGACGGCCAGGTGACCGACCTGGTACGCGAGCCGGTGCTGGCCACCCCGCCGCGCCACATCGTCGCCGTCAACGAGTGAGGGCCCAACCATGTTCGCCTACTACGCCCGATTGGCGGCGCGCAGCTTCCGCCGCAACAAGGTCCTGACCGCGCTGATGGTGGTTGCCATCGCACTCGGCATCGGCGCCTCGATGACCACGCTGACAGTCTTCCACGTGCTGTCCGGCGACCCGATTCCCGGCAAGAGCGACCGGCTGTTCTACGTGCAGCTCGACGCCGCGACCGGCGCCTATGTCGCCGGCGAGGAGCCGGAAACCCAGTTGACCCGCTTCGACGGTGAAGCGCTGCTGCGCGAAGCCAAGGGTGAGCGCCAGGCGCTGATGAGCGGCGGCGGCGGCACCATCGAGCCGGACAAC
The DNA here is from genome assembly GCA_958299035.1 of Cylicocyclus nassatus. NCBI lineage: Eukaryota > Metazoa > Nematoda > Chromadorea > Rhabditida > Strongylidae > Cylicocyclus > Cylicocyclus nassatus. The sequence continues at coordinate 15,701 of CATQJL010000313.1, read as the reverse complement.
AGCACGCTCAAGCCCTTCAGCATCGACACCCGTTGGACCTCGGCCGACTTCTTCCCGATGTTCGAGGTACCCATGCAGTACGGTCGCCCCTGGACGCGCGAGGATGACAACGCTCGCGCCCGCGTGGTGGTCATCTCCAAGGCGCTCAACGACAAGCTGTTCCAGGGCGCCAACAGCGTGGGGCGCGACGTGCGCATGGAAGGCCAGAGCTATCGCGTGGTCGGCGTGATGAAGGAGTGGAGCCCGGAGCCGCACTTCTACGATCTGACCACCGGCAGCTACGGCAAGGACGAAGATCTGCTGCTGCCGATCTCCACCTCGTTCGACCTGAAGCTCGGCAACAACGGCAACATGAACTGCTTCGGCGAGAACCCCGACGGCAACAGCTACTCGCTCAATGCACCGTGCGCCTGGCTGCAGTACTGGGTGGAACTGGACCCGTCCAAGGCCGCCGACTACCGCCGCTACCTGGAAAACTACTCGACCCAGCAGCGCGAGGCAGGCCGCTTCAAGCACCCGCCGAACGTGCGCCTGCGCACCGTGATGGAATGGCTGGACTTCAACGGCGCAGTACCCAGCGACGTACGCCTGCAGCTGTGGCTGGCACTGGGCTTCCTCGGCGTCTGCCTGGTCAACACCGTGGGCCTGCTGCTGGCCAAGTTCCTGCGCCGCAGCGGTGAGATCGGTGTGCGCCGCGCCCTGGGCGCCAGCCGTGGGCAGATCTTCCTGCAGTGCCTGGTCGAAGCCGGCGCGGTCGGCGTGGTCGGCGGCGTGCTCGGCATCGGGCTGGCCCTGCTCGGCCTGTACGCGGTGCGCCAGCAACCGGTGGACTACGCCCAGCTCGCTCATCTGGACGGCAGCATGCTGCTGCTCGCACTGGGCCTGACCCTGTTCGCCAGCCTTGCCGCCGGTTTCCTGCCGGCCTGGCGCGCGATGCAGGTCACCCCGGCCATCCAGCTCAAGTCGCAGTAAGCACGAGAACGAGGACTCCCATGGACATCCGCCCCATCCTCAGCACCCTGCGCCGGCACAAGACCGCTGCCGCCCTGATCGTGCTGGAAGTCGCACTGACCTGCGCCATCGTCTGCAACGCACTGTTCCTGGTCAGCCAGCGCGTCGACAAGATCAGCATGCCCAGCGGCATCGCCGAGAACGAACTGGTGATGCTGCGTGTCAGTGGCATCGGCGAGCAGACCAATGCCATGGCGCGCACCCGCGAAGACCTGGCGGCACTGCGCGCGATTCCCGGCGTCACCAGTGCCACCATCATCAACCAGGTGCCGTTCCGCAACGGCTCGTCCAGCAGCAGCATCTCCCGCGAGGTCGACCAGGAGCGCCCGACCACGAATGCGTCGATGTACACCCTGTCCGAAGGCGGGCTGGGCACGATGGGGATCAACCTCATCGCGGGCCGCGATTTCCTTCCCGGCGAGTACATCGAGTTCAAGGAAGCCTCCAAGGGCGGTGCCAAGCAGAAGGCCGTCCCGGTGATCCTCACCCAGAGCACCGCCGCGAAGATGGAGCCCAACGGCAGCGCGCTGGGCAAGACCTACTACATGGGCAAGCAACCCTTGAACGTGGTCGGTATCGTCGACACGCTCAGCACGCCCAATGGCTGGAACGACAACTGGACCAATTCGATGCTGCTGCCGCTGCAGCGGTCCTTCGATGAAGGCGGCACGTACGTGCTGCGGACCGATCCGGCACGGCGCCAGGAAGTACTCGATGCTGCGGCCGCGGCGCTGGAACGCATCGACCCCAACCGGCTGATGCGCGACAAGCTGACCTATGAGGACCAGCGCAAGGACTTCTTCAAGAACGACCGGGCAATGGTCGGCCTGCTGATCACCGTCAGCATCTCGCTGCTGGTGGTCACCGCGCTGGGCATCATCGGCCTGGCCAGCTTCTGGGTGCAGCAGCGCAGCAAGCAGATCGGCATCCGCCGCGCGCTCGGCGCTACCCGCGGGCAGATCCTGCGCTACTTCCAGACCGAGAACTTCCTGCTGGCCACACTGGGCATCGTGCTGGGCATGCTGGCGGCCTACGCCATCAACCTCGCCCTGATGAACATGTACGAGCTGCCGCGCATGCCGCTGTATTACCTGCCACTGGGTGCGCTGCTGCTGTGGGCACTGGGCCAGATCGCGGTGTTCGGGCCGGCCCGGCGTGCCGCAGCGGTACCGCCGGCGGTTGCCACCCGGGGCGCCTGAGATGCGCGCCTGCTGGCTGCTGCTGATGCTGCTTCCATCCCTGCCGGCGCTGGCCGGCAGCAGCAGCGCGCAGACGCTGGAGTGGCGCCAGCAGGATGCACGGCTGGCGCTGCGCTCGACCGAGGGCCAGGTGCGGGTGGAAGCCGCAGCCCCCGAAGCCCGCTTCGGCGTGCGCAGCGGTGACCGCATCCTGCGCGTGGATGACACCGCCGTGCGCAGGATCGAGCATCTGACCGAAGCCCTGCGCCACTCCACCGCCCCCACCGCCTACCTGTTGCTGCGCCGCGACAGGCGCGAACTGACCGTGCCGGTGAATGCGGCTGCCTGGCGCTTGGCACTGGTTGCTCCGGCGCCGCCGCCACCGCCCCCTCCGCCGCGGTAGGCCCGGACCGCGCCTGCGGCCACGGGTTTGGCTATGCTTGATGGGTGGCGCCGGGCTCTCCCGGCGTGTGGACACGAACGGCTCCAACGGCGCCGCCCATCCCTTTCTGCAGAACCGCTTGATGCCTTCGATCCTGATCATCGACGACAACGCCAGCGTGGGTACCGCGCTGGACGTGCTGTTCTCCCTGCACGACATCGACACCCTGCAGGCACAGAGCCCGACCGAGGGCCTGGCACTGCTCGAGTCGCAGCCGGTCGACCTGGTGATCCAGGACATGAACTTCAGCGAGGACACCACGTCCGGGGAAGAAGGCGAGGCCCTGTTCGCGCAGATCCGCGAACGCCACCCTGACCTGCCGGTGATCCTGCTCACGGCCTGGACCCATCTGAGCAGCGCGGTGGACCTGGTCAAGGCCGGTGCCGCCGACTACCTGGCCAAGCCGTGGGACGACCGCAAGCTGCTGACCACGGTCAACAACCTGCTGGAGTTGTCCGAGGCGCGTCGCGAACTGGACCGGCGTCGCAGCCGTGAACTGCGCCAGCGCAACGCACTGGAAGAGAAGTACGACCTGTGCGGCGCCGTGTTCGCCGACCCGGCCAGCGAGCGTGTCATCGCCCTGGCCTGCCAGGTCGCGCGCTCGGAGCTACCGGTGCTGATCACCGGCCCCAACGGCGCAGGCAAGGAGAAGATCGCGCAGATCATCCAGGCCAATTCGCTGGTGGCCAAGGGGCCGTTCATCACGGTCAACTGCGGCGCGCTGCCGTCGGAACTGATCGAAGCGGAACTGTTCGGCGCCGAGGCCGGTGCCTACACCGGCGCCAACAAGGCACGCGAAGGAAAATTCGAAGCAGCCGACGGTGGCACCCTGTTCCTCGACGAGATCGGCAACCTGTCGCTGGGCGGGCAGATGAAGCTGCTGCGCGTGCTGGAAACCGGCCGCTTCGAGCGCCTGGGCTCCAACCGCGAGCGCCAGGTCAAGGTGCGCGTGGTCAGTGCGACCAATGCCGACCTTCCGGCCATGATCCGCGACGGCACCTTCCGCGAAGATCTCTATTACCGCCTCAACACGGTGGAACTGGTGCTGCCGCCACTGGCCGAACGCCCGGGCGACATCGTGCCGTTGGCCGAGCGCTTCCTGGCCTCCGACAAGCCACTGTCCAGCGCCGCGGCCACGGCGCTGCAGCGGCATCCGTGGCCCGGCAATGTGCGCGAACTGCGCAATGTGATCCAGCGCGCCCAGCTGCTGGCCACCGGCAGCCGCATCGAAGTGGCCGACCTCAACCTGCCGCGCACTGCGGCGGCATCGCGCCCGGCACCGGTTTCAGGCAACGATCCTGATCGCGCGCGCATCGAGGATGTGCTGGCACGCAACCATGGCGTGATCGCGCAGGCCGCGGCCGAGCTCGGGCTCAGCCGCCAGGCGCTGTACCGGCGCATGGACCGCCACGGCATTCCGCGCGAATGAAGCGGCGCTCGTTCACCTTCCGCCTGTTCCTGCGCCTGCTGCCGGTGCTCGCGCTGGCTGCCGCGTTGCCGTGGCTGCTGGCGTACTGGATGGATCACGGCTGGGTGATCACCACGGTATCGACGCTGGTCCTGCTGTCGCTGATGTGGTGGACCCTGCGCCGCGCGACCGCACCGGTGCGCTCGCTGATGCGCGCGCTCTCCGGCACCACCAGCAGCTACCGCGATGGTGAGTACAACTTCGGCGTGCACTGGCCGGGCAATGATGAGCTGGGCGACCTGGTGCAGGCGCACCGCGAGCTGGGCGATGTGCTGCGTGCGCAGCGGCAAGGGCTGGTGCAGCGCGAACTGCTGCTCGACACCATGGTGCAGAACACGCCGGTGGCGATGCTGCTGATCGCGTCCGGCGGCGATGGCATCGCCCGCGTGGTGTTCTCCAACCTGGCCGCGCGCAAGCTGCTGCACGGCGGCTGGAAGCTGGAAGGCCAGCGCCTGGAGGATGTGCTGGAACAGGTGCCGGTGGAGCTGCGCGACGCGATCGCCCGCGGCGGCGACAGCCTGTTCGCGGTGCATGCCGAAGGCGAGGACGGCGACGAGGAAGACGAGCAGGTCTACCACCTCTCACGCCGCGCGTTCCAGCTCAACGGCCGCCCGCACGACCTGCTGCTGGTACGCCTGCTGACCGCCGAACTGCGCCGCCAGGAGGTGCAGACCTGGAAGAAGGTGATCCGGGTGATCAGCCACGAGCTCAACAATTCGCTGGCGCCGATCGCTTCGCTGGCCCATTCCGGCGGCGTGCTGGTGCAGCGCGAACGCTTCGACCGGCTGCCGGAAATCTTCACCACCATCGAAGACCGTGCGCGCCACCTGGAGGGCTTCATCCGTGGCTATGCGCGCTTTGCCAAGCTGCCCCAGCCACAGCTGCAGACCGTGCACTGGGCGCCGTTCCTGTCCAGCCTGCGCCAGCAGATTCCGTTCACCATGGAGCGCGAGCCGGACGAAGCGCTGAGCAGCCGCATCGACATCGCGCAGTTCGGGCAGGCACTGTTGAACCTGCTGAAGAACGCGCACGAAGCCTGCGCGGAAGCCGACCCACCCAACGATGACGTGCAGGTGCAGCTGACACGGCTGCCGCAATGGCTGCGCCTGGACGTGCTGGACCGCGGCAAGGGCATGAACGAGCAGGTACTGCAGAACGCGCTGATGCCGTTCTATTCGACCAAGCGCAACGGCACCGGATTGGGGTTGGCGCTGACCCGCGAGATCGTGGAGGCGCACGGCGGGCGGGTGTCGCTGCAGAATCGCGGCGATGGCGGGTTGTGCGTGTCGATCCTGCTGCCGGCGGGTTGAGTGGATCGATGGGGTGGATCCACGCCATGCGTGGATGTGCCGACCGAGGTCGGCCCCTACCAGACCCGTCGCATCGCCACCCGCAGGTGCATCGGAAACCCGAGCGCAGCCTCTTCGGCCATGACGGCGCGCAGGCCGTCGTTCCACTCCGCCTCAGGCACTACGTCGAACCCTTCGCTGGCATAGAAGGCTGCATTCCACGGCACATCGCTCAAGGTGGTCAGCACCGCTGCAGCAAAGCCGGCGGCCCTGGCCTGCGCCAATGCATGCCGCAGCAACGCACGGCCATGGCCGCGACGCGCATGCACCGGGTCGACGTCCATCTGCAGCACATGGAATTCACCGCACAACTCGCCCGCCAGCAGGTAACCGGCAATGCCGCCCCCGGCGGCATCCACGACCCATAGCTGGCCACGCTGAAGGCCATCGCGCAGTGTCGCCAGATCCAGCCCATGACCCGCGAACACGGGATAGGCCTCGTGGCCCTTCAACACCTCGCCAGCGCGCTGCTCGATGCCCGGCAGCACGCCGAGTTCATCGGCATGCGGAACGCGGGGCTCAGGACTTCTTGAGCGGGCGCTTCCAGCCATCGATGGTTTCCTGTCGCGCACGGGCCAGGGTCAGCTTGCCGTCCGGGGCGTTGCGGGTGATGACCGAACCGGCGGCGATGGTCGCACCGTCGCCGATGGTCACCGGTGCCACCAGCGAGCTGTTGGAACCGATGAACGCGTTGTCGCCGATGGTGGTGGTCGACTTGTTCACGCCATCGTAGTTGCAGGTGATGGTACCGGCACCGATGTTCACCTTGCTGCCGATGACCGCGTCGCCCAGATAGGTCAAATGGTTGGCCTTGCTGCCGACGCCGAGGGTGACCTTCTTGGTTTCGACGAAGTTGCCGACGTGCACGCCATCGGCCAGCATGGTACCTGGGCGCAGGCGCGCGAACGGGCCGACCAGCGCAGCGCCCTCGGTGACCACGCCTTCCAGATCGCAGTGTGCGCGCACTTCGGTGCCCGGCCCGAGGTTGACGTCCTTCAGGCGGTTGAACGGGCCAACGGTGACGCCATCGCCGAGCACGATGTTGCCTTCCAGCACGACGTCGACGTCGATCAGCACATCGCTGCCGACGGTAACGGTGCCGCGGATATCCAGCCGCGCCGGATCACGCACGCGCGCCCCCTGCGCGCACAGCGCACGCACCGCGCGCCGCTGCCAGGCCCGCTCCAGCTGCGACAGCTGCCAGGGATCGTTCGCGCCTTCGGCCTCCTGCGCGTCGGCGACCAGCGCCATCTCGGCCGGTGTGTACTCGTGGGCAGCAAAGGCGAAGACATCCGTCAGGTAGTACTCGCCCTGTGCATTGCTGTTGGAAAGCTGCGACAGCCAGCGGCGCAGTGCGGTCGACTCGGCCGCGATGATGCCGGTATTGATCGTGCGCACGCGCAGTTGATCGTCAGTGGCATCCTTCTGCTCGACGATCGAGCCGACCTTGCCCTCGGCATCGCGCAGCACGCGGCCGTAGCCGGTGGGATCGTCGACCTCGGCGACCAGCACCGCCAGGCGGCCCGGCTGCGCCAGCAGGTCGCGCAGGGTCTGCGCGCGGATCAGCGGCACGTCGCCGTACAGCACCAGCACCTGTGCGGCATCGGGCACCTGCGGCATTGCCTGCGCCACCGCATGGCCCGTGCCGAGCTGCTGGGCCTGCTCGGCCCACTGCAGGTCAGGCTGGCCCGCAAAGTGCTGCCGCACCGCTTCACCACCATGACCGTAGACCACGTGGATAGCGGCAGGCTGCAGCTCGCGTGCCGCGGCAATCACATGTGCCAGCATCGGCTCGCCGGCGATAGGCTGCAGCACTTTCGGCAGCACCGATTTCATGCGCTTGCCCGCGCCGGCGGCGAGGATGATGACGTGCAGGGGTTGGGTCATGGCAACGGCAATCTGTGGTTCGTTGCCGATGATTCTAGTGCGTGGGCCGCTAACATGGGGGCCTGCCCGTCCTCACGCCAACCATGAGCCTGCTCCGCCAGGGAAGCGCCTACCTCGTCATCGGCGCACTGCAGCTGCTGCTCGACTGGGCGGTGTTCGTGCTGGCCACGGCGGCGGGCGTGCCCGTGGTACCGGGCAACCTGGCCGGGCGACTGGCCGGCATGCTGCTGGGTTTCTGGTTGAACGGGCGGATCACCTTCGCCACGGCCGATGGCCAGCAACGGCTGGGCTGGCGCCGCTTCGCGCGCTTCCTGCCACTGTGGCTGCTGCTCACCACGGCCAGCACGCTGCTGGTATCTGCCGCGGATCATGCGCTGGGCCTGCAGTACGCCTGGCTGGCCAAGCCGCTGGTGGAAGGCGGGCTGGCCGCTGTCTCGTTCCTGCTGATGCGCTACGTGGTGTATCGCTGATACGAGGTGGGGATCCGGATCTGTAGAGTCGACTGTCAGTCAACTGCCCTTCGATCAGGCCGCGAAAACCCCGCGCTGCGCGCGATAGTCGACCAACGGTCGACTCTACCCAGTGCGGTCGGCACCAACAAAAACGCCGGCGCAGGGCCGGCGTTCTCGTGGGTGCAGCGTGAACCTCAGTGCTTGAGGGTCTTGCGCAGGCGCTCCAGCGCCTGCAGCTGCACCACGGCCTCGGCCAGCTTCTGCTGGGCTTCGGCAATTTCCATGGCTTCACCACGGTTGGCCAGGATGCGCTCGGCTTCTTCCTTGGCCTTGCGGACCGAGGCTTCGTCGATGTCCTGTGCGCGGATCGCGGTGTCGGCCAGCACGGTCACCACCTGCGGCTGCACTTCCAGGATGCCGCCGGAAATGGCGAAATCCAGCTGCTCGCCGTTCGGCGTGGTCACCACCACCTTGCCTGGCTTCAGGCGGGTGATCAGCGGCGCGTGCTTGGGCGCGATGCCCAGTTCGCCCAGCTCACCGGTGGCCACGACCAGGGTCGCTTCGCCACGGAAGATTTCCTGCTCGGCGCTGACGATGTCGCAACGGATCGTGCTCATGCAAATCTCTTCGCTGTTCGCGGCGGCGCAATGCCACCGTGGGAGTCCACCGGTGCGGGCGGTTGCCCGGCACCGGCGTCAGGTCGGGCAGGATCGCTCCCGCCCGTCCCGGATCAGGCCTTCTCGGCCATCTTCTTGGCCTTCTCGACCGCTTCTTCGATGCCGCCGACCATGTAGAACGCCTGCTCCGGCAGGTGGTCGTACTCGCCATCGACGATGGCCTTGAAGCCACGGATGGTGTCCTTCAGCGGCACGTACTTGCCCGGCGAACCGGTGAACACTTCGGCCACGTGGAACGGCTGGCTGAAGAAGCGCTCGATCTTGCGGGCGCGCGACACGGCCTGCTTGTCCTCTTCGGACAGCTCGTCCATGCCCAGGATCGCGATGATGTCCTTCAGTTCCTTGTACTTCTGCAGGGTCTGCTGGACGCGCTGGGCGGTGTCGTAGTGCTCGTGGCCGATGACCAGCGGGTCCATCTGGCGGCTGGTGGAGTCCAGCGGATCGACGGCCGGGTAGATACCCAGCGAGGCGATCGAACGCGACAGGGTGACGGTCGAGTCCAGGTGGGCGAAGGTGGTCGCCGGCGACGGGTCGGTCAGGTCGTCCGCGGGAACGTAGACGGCCTGGATCGAGGTGATCGAACCGTTCTTGGTCGAGGTGATGCGTTCCTGCAGGACGCCCATTTCCTCGGCCAGGGTCGGCTGGTAACCCACGGCCGACGGCATACGGCCCAGCAGTGCCGACACTTCGGTACCGGCCAGGGTGTAGCGGTAGATGTTGTCGACGAACAGCAGGACGTCCTTGCCCTTGCCGTTTTCGTCCTTCTCGTCGCGGAAGTACTCGGCCATGGTCAGGCCGGTCAGGGCGACGCGCAGACGGTTGCCCGGCGGCTCGTTCATCTGGCCGTACACCATCGCCACCTTGTCGAGGACGTTGGAGTCCTTCATTTCGTGGTAGAAGTCGTTGCCCTCACGGGTACGCTCACCCACGCCGGCGAACACGGACAGACCGCTGTGCGCCTTGGCGATGTTGTTGATCAGCTCCATCATGTTGACGGTCTTGCCGACGCCGGCGCCGCCGAACAGGCCGACCTTGCCGCCCTTGGCGAACGGGCACATCAGGTCGATGACCTTGATGCCGGTTTCCAGCAGTTCGGTGGCCGGGGACTGGTCTTCGTACGACGGGGCCGCACGGTGGATTTCCCAGCTGTCGCTGGCGGCCACCGGGCCGGCTTCGTCGATCGGACGGCCGAGCACGTCCATGATGCGGCCCAGGGTGCCAGCACCGACCGGCACGGAGATGCCGCGGTTGGTGTTGGTGGCGATCAGGTTGCGCTTCAGGCCATCGGTGGAACCGAGGGCGATGGTGCGCACCACGCCGTCGCCCAGCTGCTGCTGGACTTCAAGGGTGATTTCGGTGTTGTCGACCTTCAGTGCGTCGTACACCTTCGGCACCGACTCACGCGGGAATTCGACGTCGACGACCGCGCCGATGATCTGAACGATCTTGCCCTGACTCATTGCTGCATCCTCTAATGTGTGCTTTGAACGAACGCGGTCAGACTGCTGCCGCGCCGCCGACGATTTCGGAGATTTCCTGGGTGATCGCTGCCTGGCGCGCCTTGTTGTAGACGAGCTGCAGGGTGCCGATCAGCTTGTTGGCGTTGTCGCTCGCCGCCTTCATCGCAACCATGCGTGCGGCATGCTCGGAGGCGACGTTTTCCAGCAGTGCCTGGTACACCAGCGACTCGATGTAACGCGTCATCACGTGCTCCAGCACGGTCGCGGCATCGGGTTCGTACAGGTAATCCCAGTCGTGGTGAGCGACCTGCTTCTCAGCCGGCGGCAGCGGCAGCAGCTGATCGAAGCTGGCCTTCTGCGTCATGGTGTTCACGAAGCGGTTGTAGACCAGGTACACGCGGTCGACCTTGCCTTCGGTGAAGGCGTCGAGCATGACCTTGATCACACCGATCAGCGATTCCAGCTTCGGCACGTCGCCGATGTGGGTCACGCTGCCGACCATGTTGACCTTCACGCGGCGGAAGAAGGTCGATGCCTTCTGGCCGATGGTCACCAGGTCCACTTCGGCACCCTTGTCCTGCCATGCCTTGGCTTCGCCCAGCATCTTGCGGAACAGGTTGTTGTTCAGGCCGCCGGCCAGGCCGCGATCGGAGGAGATCACGATGAACCCGACCCGCTTGACCTGCTCGCGCTCGACCAGGAAAGGATGCTGGTAGTCGGTGCTGGCCTGGGCCAGGTGGCCGATCACCTGCTTCATCGCCTGCGCGTACGGACGCGAGGTCTTCATCCGATCCTGCGCCTTGCGGATCTTGGAGGCCGAGACCATTTCCAGGGCGCGCGTCACCTTGCGGGTGTTCTGCACGCTCTTGATCTTGGTTTTGATTTCGCGTCCGCTTGCCATCTCTTGTTTCCCGTGGCGCGGGGCTGATGCCCCGCGTTGTTCAACCGTTTGTCATCTGGTCCAGCGGAGCCGGTGGCTCCGCTCTACAGGACCGCGATTACCAGCTGCCGGTGGTCTTGAACTCGGCGATGCCCTTCTTGAAGGCACCTTCGATGTCGTTGTCCCAACCGCCGGTGGCGTTGACCTTGCTGACCAGCTCGCCCTGGGTGTTGGCGAAGTGGGCGTGCAGGCCTTCTTCGAACGCCAGCAGCTTGTTGACCGGCACGTCGTCGAGGTAACCCTCGTTGACGGCGTAGATCGACAGCGCCTGGTTGGCGATCGACATCGGCGCGTACTGCTTCTGCTTCATCAGCTCGGTGACGCGCTGGCCACGCTCCAGCTGCTTGCGGGTCGCTTCGTCCAGGTCCGAGGCGAACTGCGCGAACGCAGCCAGCTCACGGTACTGGGCCAGCGAGATACGGATGCCGCCCGACAGCTTCTTGATGATCTTGGTCTGGGCCGAGCCACCGACGCGCGACACCGAGATACCGGCGTTCACGGCCGGGCGGATGCCGGCGTTGAACAGGTCGGTTTCCAGGAAGATCTGGCCGTCGGTGATCGAGATCACGTTGGTCGGAACGAAGGCGGACACGTCGCCGGCCTGGGTTTCGATGATCGGCAGCGCGGTCAGCGAACCGGTCTTGCCGGTGACCTTGCCTTCGGTGAACTTCTCGACGTATTCCTCGGACACGCGGGCTGCGCGCTCGAGCAGGCGGGAGTGCAGGTAGAACACGTCACCCGGGTAGGCTTCACGGCCCGGCGGGCGCTTCAGCAGCAGCGAGATCTGGCGGTAGGCCACGGCCTGCTTGGACAGATCGTCGTACACGATCAGCGCGTCTTCGCCGCGGTCCATGAAGTACTCACCCATGGTGCAGCCCGAGTAGGCGCTGATGTACTGCATGGCAGCCGATTCGGAAGCGGTCGCGGCCACCACGATGGTGTGGGCCAGCGCGCCGTTCTCTTCCAGCTTGCGCACGATGTTGGCGATGGTCGAAGCCTTCTGGCCGATCGCAACGTACACGCACTTGATGCCGGTGCCCTTCTGGTTGATCACCGCGTCGATCGCCATGGCGGTCTTGCCGGTCTGGCGGTCACCGATGATCAGCTCGCGCTGGCCACGGCCGATCGGGATCATCGCGTCGACCGACTTGTAACCGGTCTGCACCGGCTGGTCGACCGACTTGCGCCAGATCACGCCCGGAGCAACGCGCTCCACCGGAGCGGTCAGGTCGGTGCCCAGCGGGCCCTTGCCGTCGATCGGCTCGCCCAGCGCGTTCACGACGCGGCCCAGCAGTTCCGGGCCAACCGGCACTTCCAGGATGCGGCCGGTGGTCTTGGCGACGTCGCCTTCGCGCAGGTGCTCGTAGTCACCCAGGACCACGGCGCCGACCGAGTCGCGCTCCAGGTTCAGGGCCAGGGCGAAGGTGTTGTTCGGCAGTTCGATCATTTCGCCCTGCATCACGTCGGCCAGACCGAAGATGCGCACGATGCCGTCGGACACGCTGGTCACGGTGCCTTCGTTGCGCGATTCCGCGGCCAGCTTGACCTTCTCGATGCGGTTCTTGATCAGTTCGCTGATTTCGGAGGGGTTGAGCGTGGTTGCCATCGTCAAGTCCTAGTGCCGGCAGCGGGGCCGGACGTTAAATGAATTCAGTTAGCGAGCGCGGTCTGCAGACGGGCCAGCTTGCCCTTCAGCGAACCATCGATGACCACGTCGCCGGCGTCGATCACGGCGCCGCCGATCAGCGAGGCATCGACCGCGGTGGTCACGTCGACCTCGCGGTTGAAGCGCTTGCGCAGCGCGACCTTGATCGCATCCAGCTCACCGGCCGACAGCTCGGCCGCCGAGGTCACGGTGGCCTTGACCACGTGCTCGGCTTCGGCGCGCAGGGCATCGAACATGCCGGAGATTTCCGGCAGCAGCGGCAGACGATGCGAGTCGGCCAGGATGGCCAGGAAGCGCGAGTAGGTCTCGCCGTGGGTCAACGGCGCCAGCAGGGCGACGGCGTCGTCACGGCCCAGCTCCGGGTTGGCGAGCAGGGCCGCCACGCGCGGATCGGCGGCGACGTGGGCGGAGAACGCCAGGGCGTCCGACCACGGCGCGAACGCGCCTTCGTCGCGCGCGGTCGCGAACGCGGCGCGGGCGTACGGGCGGGCAAGCGTGAGGGCCTGGCTCATCCTTAGATCTCCGAGGCCAGCTCGTCGAGCAGCGCCTTGTGGGCGTTGGCGTCGATTTCGCGCTTGAGCAGCTTTTCGGCACCGGTCACGGCCAACGCGGACACCTGCTTGCGCAGATCTTCACGGGCACGGTTGGCGGCGGCGTCGATTTCAGCCTGGGCCAGTTCCTTCTGACGGGTGGCTTCGGTGATCGCTTCGTTACGGGCAGCATCAACGATCTGGTTGGCGCGCGCGTGGGCCTGGTCGATGATCTCGTTGGCCTTGGTGCGTGCTTCTTTCAGCGCTTCGTTGACCTTCTCCTGCGCCTGGGCCAGATCTTTCTGGCTGCGGTCGGCAGCAGCGAGGCCTTCAGCAATCTTCTGCTGGCGCTCTTCGATCGCGTTCATCAGCGGCGGCCAGATCTTGGTCGCGATGATCCAGATCAGACCAGCGAAGGCGAGCGCCTGCGCAAGAAGGGTGAAATTGATATTCATGGTTAGCTCGATCGCTGGTTTCGGGGTGGACGCGCCGCCGAAGCGGCGCATCCGGCCTTCATCCGAAACCGGGTGCATCAGCACCCGGTCGTCTCAAACCGCTGTATCAGCCGGCCAGAGCCTTGGTGACGGCGCCGGCAAAGGCAGCCGACAGCGGGTTGGCGAAGGCCAGCAGCAGGCCGACGGCGACCGAGATGATGAACGCGGCGTCGATCAGGCCGGCGGTGATGAACATGCGGACCTGCAGGACCGGGATCAGTTCCGGCTGGCGGGCGGCCGACTCCAGGAACTTACCAGCCATGATGGCCAGACCCAGGCCAGCGCCCAGCGCGGCCAGGCCGATCATGATGCCGACGGCAAGGGCGGTGGAGCTCTGAATCTGCGCGAAGTTGGTCAGGACGGCGAAGTACATGGTTATCTCCAGGAACTAAGTTGCTAAGGGTGATGAAACGGATGAAGGTGAAACTGGTTGAAGCTTGAAACTCAGTGAGCGTCTTCCGACAGGCTCAGGTACACGATCGACAGCATCATGAAGATGAAGGCCTGCAGCGGGATCACCAGCAGGTGGAACAGCATCCAGCCCAGACCGAATGCACCACCGGCAATGGCACCGAAGAAACCGGCACCACCCAGCACCCAGATCAGCAGGAACACGATTTCGCCGCCGAACATGTTGCCGAACAGTCGCATCGCCAGCGAGATCGGCTTGCTCAGCCACTCGACGATGTTGAGGATCAGGTTGAACGGCATCATCCACTTGCCGAACGGCGCCGTCAGGAATTCCTTGATGAAGCCCAGCAGGCCCTTCGACTTCAGTGCGAAGAACAGCATCAGGAAGAACACGCTGATAGCCATGCCCAGGGTGGCATTGACGTCGGCGGTCGGCACTGGCTTCCAGTAGTGGATGCCCGCCCATTCCAGCGGCTTGGCGATGAAGTCGGCCGGGATCATCTTGATCAGGTTCATCATCAGGATCCAGAAGAAGATCGTGATGGCGATCGGCGTGACCAGCTTGCTCTTGCCGTGGTAGGTGTCCTTGGCCTGGCGGTCGACGAACTCCAGGCAGATCTCGACGAAGGCCTGCCACTTGCCCGGCACGCCGGCGGTGGCCTTGCGGGTGCCCAGCCAGAACGCGACGACGATCACCAGGCCCATCAGGACCGCGGTGAGGAAGGTATCGACGTGGATATGCCAGAACATACCCTCACCCTTGCCGACCGGCGCGGTCAGGTTGTGCAGGTGATGCTGGATGTAGCTGGTAGGGGTTAGAGCCTCGCCCGCCATGTGTCCGGAACCTTCAGTTAATTGAATTCTGTCAACGCCTGGCCATGGCCAGGACCTGGAACATCAAGCCGACGGCGATACCGGCCAACAGCGCCAATGCAGGCAGCTTGAAGACCAGGAACCCCACCAGCAGGACGCCGAAAACCACCACCCACTTGGCCACGATCGCAATGATCAGGCGAGCCATCGCCGATCCTGCGGCCACGGCTCCCCCGCTCAGTGCCATCCGCGCTGCCACCCAGCCACCGGCCGAAATGGCCACACCGGACGCCAGCGCGCCGAGGGCATACTTCGGACCCACCAGCAGGAAGGCCAGGGGCCAGGACAGCGACCGCGGCCAGCGGGTAGACCGCGGCGCGCAGCATCAGTCGCCGACCCGCATCAACGGAGTTCAGCACAGGACGTCCCGCGTGGTTGCAAGTGGAGGGCTGAGGCGGCTACAGCAGAGGGGGCCTCATCGAGCCGCCAAATTATAGCAATGGGACAATTTGCGAGACAACCGCTCCCTGTTCATCCCAGGAGGCCGCAAGTTGCGGTAACGGTTACATTTTTGCGTGCCACCCAGGGGACAATGACGTCCGCATGATGCTGCAGCGCAGTATTGAACTTTGGTCGCAGGCTGCGGAACTTTCGCCGAATGCGCCGGTCCGATCTTTCGACCTGCCTGCAGCAACCTCGTCGACGCTTCGCCCCGCAGGTCCCACGATGGCCCCGAAGCCCGGCTCCGGGGCCATCTTTTTGCATCGTCGCGACAGCGCTGAACCGTGCACATCGCGTGGACCATACGTTCACGGATGGTGGACGCCGCCGTCCGGCACAGTGGTCTTCATTCTGATGAACCACTGCAAGGACTCTTCGATGCGCTCCGTTCCCACCAGTACTCTGCGTTGATACCACTGCTT
>CATQJL010000312.1:0-15727 GCA_958299035.1 Cylicocyclus nassatus | reverse complement strand
AAGCAGTGGTATCAACGCAGAGTACTAGTGAGTGAAACATACAAGTAGTGTACTATCAGGGCTATATGAAATTGAACTGTGATATCAGACAGATTTATTTCAAGAACAGTCTAAATATTGTGTAAAATTACATAAATGTTATAATTTAAAGGGCCTTTATTTTAAAATGACACATCAAAATGTTCTGATAGTAATTGAGTGAAACATACAAGTAGTGTACTATCAGGACTATCTGAAATTGACCTGTGATATCAGACAGATTTCTTTTAATAACAGTCTAAACATTGTGTAAAATTACATAAATGTTACAATTTAAATGGCCCTTATTTTGAAATGACACATCAAAATGTTCTGATTTTAAGTGAGTGAAACATACAAGTAGTGTACTATCAGGACTATATGAAATTGAACTGTGATATCAGACAGATTTCTTTTAATAACAGTCTAAACATTGTGTAAAATTACATAAATGTTACAATTTAAAGGGCTTTTATTTTAAAATGACACATCAAAATGTTCTGATAGTAATTGAGTTAAACATACAAGTAGTGTACTATCAGGACTATATGAAATTGAACTGTGATATCAGACAGATTTCTTTTAATAACAGTCTAAATATTGTGTAAAATTACATAAATGTTATAATTTAAAGGGCCTTTATTTTGAAGTGACACATCAAAATCTTCTGATATTAAGTGAGTGAAACATACAAGTAGTGTACTATCAGGACTATATGAAATTGAACTGTGATATCAGACAGATTTCTTTTAATAACAGTCTAAACATTGTGTAAAATTACATAAATGTTACAATTTAAATGGCCCTTATTTTGAAATGACACATCAAAATGTTCTGATTTTAAGTGAGTGAAACATACAAATGGTGTACTATCAGGGCTATATAAAATTGAACTGTGATATCAGACAGATTCCTTTTAATAACAGTCTAAACATTGTTGAAATAAAATATTGTTATAATTTAAAGGGCCTTTATATTGAAATGACGCATCAAAATGTTCTGATTTTAAGTGAGTGACACATACAAGTAGTGTACTATCAGAACTATCTGAAATTGAACTGTGATATCAGACAGATTTCTTTTAATAACAGTCTAAACATTGTGTAAAATTACATAAATGTTACAATTTAAATGGCCCTTATTTTGAAATGACACATCAAAATGTTCTGATAGTAATTGAGTGAAACATACAAGTAGTGTACTATCAGGACTATCTGAAATTGACCTGTGATATCAGACAGATTTCTTTTAAGAACTGTCTAAATATTGTGTAAAATTACATAAATGTTATAATTTAAAGGGCCTTTATTTTAAAATGACACATCAAAATGTTCTGATAGTAATTGAGTGAAACATACAAGTAGTGTACTATCAAAAGCAGTGGTATCAACGCAGAGTACTTATCAGACAGATTTCTTTTAATAACAGTCTAAACATTGTGTAAAATTACATAAATGTTACAATTTAAAGGGCTTTTATTTTAAAATGACACATCAAAATGTTCTGATAGTAATTGAGTTAAACATACAAGTAGTGTACTATCAGGACTATATGAAATTGAACTGTGATATCAGACAGATTTCTTTTAATAACAGTCTAAATATTGTGTAAAATTACATAAATGTTACAATTTAAAGGGCCTTTATTTTGAAATGACACATCAAAATGTTCTGTTATTAAGTGAGTGACACATACAAGTAGTGTACTATCAGGACTATATGAAATTGAACTGTGATATCAGACAGATTTATTTTAAGAACAGTCTAAATATTGTGTAAAATTACATAAATGTTACAATTTAAATGGCCCTTATTTTGAAATGACACATCAAAATGTTCTGATTTTAAGTGAGTGAAACATACAAGTGGTGTACTATCAGGGCTATATAAAATTGAGCTGTGATATCAGACAGATTCCTTTTAATAACAGTCTAAACATTGTTGAAATAAAATATTGTTATAATTTAAAGGGCCTTTATTTTGAAATGACGCATCAAAATGTTCTGATTTTAAGTGAGTGACACATACAAGTAGTGTACTATCAGGACTATCTGAAATTGAACTGTGATATCAGACAGATTTCTTTTAATAACAGTCTAAACATTGTGTAAAATTACATAAATGTTACAATTTAAATGGCCCTTATTTTGAAATGACACATCAAAATGTTCTGATTTTAAGTGAGTGAAACATACAAGTAGTGTACTATCAGGACTATATGAAATTGCACTGTGATATCAGACAGATTTCTTTTAATAACAGTCTAAACATTGTGTACAATTACATAAATGTTACAATTTAAATGGCCCTTATTTTGAAATGACACATCAAAATGTTCTGATTTTAAGTGAGTGAAACATACAAGTAGTGTACTATCAGGACTATATGAAATTGAACTGTGATATCAGACAGATTTCTTTTAATAACAGTCTAAACATTGTGTAAAATTACATAAATGTTACAATTTAAAGGGCTTTTATTTTAAAATGACACATGAAAATGTTCTGATAGTAATTGAGTGAAACATACAAGTAGTGTACTATCAGGACTATATGAAATTGAACTGTGATATCAGACAGATTTCTTTTAATAACAGTCTAAATATTGTGTAAAATTACATAAATGTTACAATTTAAAGGGCCTTTATTTTGAAATGACACATCAAAATGTTCTGTTATTAAGTGAGTGACACATACAAGTAGTGTACTATCAGGACTATATGAAATTGAACTGTGATATCAGACAGATTTATTTTAAGAACAGTCTAAATATTGTGTAAAATTACATAAATGTTATAATTTAAAGGGCCTTTATTTTGAAATGACACATCAAAATCTTCTGATATTAAGTGAGTGAAACATACAAGTGGTGTACTATCAGGGCTATATGAAATTGACCTGTGATATCAGACAGATTTCTTTTAATAACAGTCTAAACATTGTGTAAAATTACATAAATGTTACAATTTAAAGGGCCTTTATTTTGAAATGACACATTATAATGCCCTGCTATTAAGTGAGTGACACATACAAGTATTATTATTATTAGTAGTAGTATTGTTAGTATTATTATTATTAGTATTATTATCATTTAATTAACATAATTGTTATAATTTACAGGGCTTTTATTTTGTGTACTACCAGGACTACATGAAATTGACATGTGATATCAGACATAACATGTGATATTATGTGGATTCCTTTTAATACCACTCCACAGCATAATGTCGTGATATTAAGGGGGGGACTTTTATTTTGAAATGTGTTCCTTCTCACGCTTGCCGCAATGTTCAGTGTATGCGCGCTCTAAGAAACAGCGTGGGGGCTAGTTTGACCAAGCGTTTTGAAGTGGGGGCTGGCTTGACCGCAGTTAAGCGAGGGGGGTTGACGCTGTGTCAACTGAGAAGGGGGGTTGACGCTGTTTCCACTGAGAAGGGGGGGTTTGACGCTCTTTCAACTGAGAAGTAGGGGGGGGGGGTTGACGCTATTTCCACTGAGAAGGGGGGGTTGACGCTGTTTCACCTGAGAAGGGGGGGTTGACACTGTTTCACCTGAGAATGGGGGGTTTGACGCTGTTTCAACTGAGAAGGGGGGGTTTGACGCTGTTTCAACTGAGAAGGGGGGGTTGATGCTGTTTCACCTGAGAAGGGGGGGTTGACACTGTTTCACCTGAGAATGGGGGGTTTGACGCTGTTTCAACTGAGAAGGGGGGGTTGATGCTGTTTCACCTGAGAAGGGGGGGTTGACACTGTTTCACCTGAGAATGGGGGGTTTGACGCTGTTTCAACTGAGAAGGGGGGGTTGATGCTGTTTCACCTGAGAAGGGGGGGTTTGACGCTGTTTCAATTGAGAAGCGGGAGGGTTTGACAGTGTTTCAACTGAGAACTTGGGGTTGACGCTGTTTCACCTGAGAAGGGGGGGTTTGATGCTGTTTCACCTGAGAAGCGACTTTCACACATATGCTTACAAGAAAATAATAAAAATTGCTATAGCATCTTCTGCTTCTCAGTTCACCCTCCCAGCCAAGTTCAGTGTTACTCCCCCCATCCGGGTCAGCTCAGTCAAGGGTTGGTCAAGAGATAAATCAATGGAATTGTCATGCAGATAGCCAGAACCTCTCCTTTCTTCTCAAACCATCCCTATCTTCTCTACCCAGGCTCCATTCTTCAGGTGCATCAGCCTCCACATGTGCCATTTGCTCAGCTTGCATATCAAGCACCAGCATTTCCACCTGCATCAGTGACCTATCAGTTAGCCCCTCCTGTTAGGCCAGTCCATTCTTCATCACCAAACATGTTCCAGCATTCAGCTGCAGCACCAGCTCTGTCACCAGCCCAATCATGGACACAGCCTCTGCCAGTGCCTAAACTTCCCAAGCTTGTGCATGACAGTAAAAAGGAATTCACAGATATAAAGATGACCCTAGACTTCCTAATAAGTCCACACCTCGAGCTCACTGAATAGTACAAATACACAGTGCTCATGGAGCATTTTATCTTGGATTACGCTTGAATGATAGCATAATTCTGTCTGCACTATCCTCAACCTTATACCGCTGCAATGCAAGCTTTACAGCGAGAATATTGTCAACCAAACCAACTTAACTTGCTCATCAGCTCCTGAGTAAACTCCCAATGTACTTATCAGACTGCAAGTATGAGGTCGCCTACTGACTGACAGTTTAAACCTTTACAGTTTGAGAGATCTAGCAGAGTGGCTTTCAATTAAAGTCGAAGCCCAACGACTCTCATCCAACGCTACCAAACAGACAAAGATAAGCCCAAGAAAGAAAAACAGTCTACTTTAAGACCAAGAAGCCAAGCTGTAGAAATCTATTACGGGTCTGACAAATTAAAAGCTGCAAGTACGCAGCCCACTGAATATACTCCACCAAGCGCCAAGCAAAAGACGACCAAACGCCTATGTCTTTTCTGTAAAATAAATGAAAAGTACTTTTCACAGCGTACTAATATCACATCCTGTACCACTGAAGAGGTAGAAGCTTGGATCACCAAGGGTAAAAGGTGCTGCAGATGTGGTTGCACAAGTCATGGGCCAAAAGCATGCACTCTGAAGAAGGCCTGCAATGAGTGCCAAGAGACTCATCTAATGGTTCTCCATGGTATCGCTCAGCTAAGCCCTGGCATGTATCTTGTCACCCCAGTGGAGAGAGCTACTCTTACCCCAGAGTGGTAAAGTCTTTCTGACAGCTGTACCAGTCATCATAATGTATGAAGACCGGTCACTGCAGACCCATGCCAGATGATGGAGCCGAACAAACAATCATCCTTCCTGCAGCTTTACAGAACTTAGGTCTCAGCCCTCAGAACAGTGTGTCATGATGTGACTTATCTCACTGGTTCATCTGTCAACTTTTATGTGTCCTCTCTGGCAAAGCCAAACAAGCAGCACCTTATCCGCAGTGCCTTCACTTAACCTAGCTCTGGCTGATCAAGCATACCCAGTGGCAGCTCTCCAGAAGTGGTATCGCCATGTTCTATCAACTGTGCTTTGTGTTATTTTTGTAGAGATTTATCTGTTTAGATAACAATTCTGCATATCTTAATACGCTTAAAGTACCTGAATGACTGACACATAAACAAAGGTATTCTTATGGGGTCTTTGAAAAAGATATTCGATTGGTTCGATCACAGAAAATTCTTGCTTAAAATATAAATTCCTTCTGTTATCTGAGGACAAAGTACCCCTTTCTGATGTTGCTACAAGTAGTGGGTTTGATCGAAAAACAGAATAAACAATTTCTTGAACAATTCCATCCTCTATAATATTTTGTTTTTTGTGAAAACCTCTTTTATACTCTCAAGAGTATGAAATCTTGAGAATAGCAAAATGTCTATTTTCCGTGTTGCACTTCTTGAGATATGCAAAATTGTCTACATACACAGTAAAAGTGAAGCAATTCTTGATCTCTCATGATCTACTTCTACAGGCTGTGTTACATACTCATGGTCTGCACTTGTCTTAAAGCACTTTGTGAAGAACATGCCTCTTTAATGTCATCAACACAATCTATAACTCCAGAGTCCACACTTATTACAGTTAAAAAAAACCCTTGACTGTGTGTTATTAGTGGCTTCTGCTTCGATGCGATCCGATTTGATAGATTATATGTAGTGCCTGAAAGTTTTGTTAAAGGTGTCCTTCCACAAAAACAATTTAGTATTTGTCTTTTGTAAAACACAACAGGTGTCTCTAAGCTGTATGTATGCGCATGTTGCATATGAAACTCATATTTTCTGCAATAGCTACTAAAGAGTTGCTCACAGAAACTTAGCTCTCATACTAGAGACCACCACAAAATGAATAATAATAAAAAATATATGAAAATATATATATTTTTTAGATAATTTTCAACCTTGTGCATGTATTGTGCAGTTTAGGCATTTTTTGTAAGCTGTAAACTATCTGTGAGAGCTGAAAGAGCCAAACCCAACTAGAAAAAACAAACAAAAAAAGTTTATATATGGACCATGACATGCGTTTTGATTTACTGGACTGCAGAAAAAAACAATTAATTTAAACAATCATTTAAACTGTGAAATTATTATGTGATTTGGCTGCTTTGAGGAACGCACATGCTGCAATGGATAAAGAGTCGACTCTTTGATCTGAATCAATCATTCAAACTAGAGCTGGCTCAGTGCTAATATTACACGTAATAGAAATCCCTCTCGTGTATTACTGCTTTAACAGTTGTCCTGTTGTCATTTGTTTTATGTGATGCATGGCTGGATCTGAGCGCGAGCCTGTGACCAACCAGGGAAAGACAGTCTAAAGTGAATTTACAAATTACCTTCAATACTGTAAGCATGAAGCTTATTTATGAATAAATACGATTTAGTAGCTGCCGTGTTTTATCTGTACAGTTACAAGCAACGGAACCCATGAACTCAATATTATTTATCTTTTCTGATTGGAAATCTGACAGTAAGAAAGTAGTTTAGGGCATGTGATCAGTTTTTGGGAATGCTTCGGATTAAGTTTATGAATTGAGCAGCCCAATAGCATTAAAATTTTAAATAATGCTGTGTGTACCTGGCCAAACTAGTGCTAAATTGCAACCTAATTTTGACGGGTGCAGATATTTTTCAAATAATATAGCGTTAACCTGACTAACTAGGCTAACTTAACTAGGTTAGGTCAGCTGGTTAGTAAGCCAAAAGAAACAGCTGGGGGGAAAGATAAAATGATCTAACTAGCTCTCTGCCTTTTCTTCAGGCTGGAATTCTTACCCAAGGCAAACATAGGTTAGCTAATTATTGTTATCTAACTTTTTTTTTTCTGGTAGATAATACCTAGGTTACCATAATCAACCAATACTGAAATGTTAACCAACTACTTCAGAATCATAAGCTAACATACCTAGCTGGCTAGTTAAATATTTAATATTAATTTCAGACTGTGTCTAACCAATGGCATTAGGCGTGAAAACCATGTGGGCGCTAGCAATTTGCTAGCTAGCTAGTTAGCTACTGATATTTATCTAGGTTAGCTAACTCTCTAAATAAACTGATGGCTAACCTGCCAATAAATCTAAAGCTAAATACATGAAAGTATAAAATACGTTATTTGACAGGAATACAACCCATATCTACAAAAATACCTAATAACAAAATAAAACTTAAAGATCTTAGCTTACCTTACAGCAACTGCTGAGTGTTCAGAGCCCCTGCTGTGCCCCACTGGAAAACCCCACCTTCATTCTTGTGCCTTAGTGCACATGTGCAAAATCTTAGTCAACCAACTAGCATCATGTAACACAAAATTCCCTGTTCAGGCTACATAAAAAAATTCAATTGGCACATTACCAAGATGAAATATGTTGGCCTGACATGGTTTTGTTTGTAAATGCATAGTAATTTATATTTTCTTGTTTCAGTAACTCAAATTACCAGATCAGGTGAAAAAAATGTAGTTGCATTTTTACAGTGCAGAGAGATTCTTACTAACAAACCATAGTCATAAACAAACAAACAAACAGATTTAAAAGGGAAAAACAAGAGAAATAATCCAAATGTTCTAATAACTACATTCACCTACTGCTTACTCCGATGTGCAAATGTACACATGCAGCTTGTCTAGTCCTTGTAGAGCAGTAATACCAACAAAATATAACTTCCAAAGCACATAAATAAACATGAAGCTATTATAACCATTTAATGCCAGATGTGGGCTAGAGAGGTATATAGTTCTAAATAAAGATTATAAACACAAAAACATATATTTTACGTTACTTCTGTCATTTTAAAACCATGTGGTTTTACATTCAAACCATACAATTTACACCACCTATTCAATACTTTACATCAACAATGAAAATTGAACAATGAAATTTTCTCTCTTTTTATTGTGACCAGCTTTGCAGCAAGAGCATCATCTCCTTCATTTTGTTTGGCACAAATGTGGGCCAGTCTAGTATTGTCCTTTAAAACCACTGAGAAGTGGCCTTTCAGTAAGATACAACTCTGCAATGGCTGCCATCTCCTAGACAGCATTTCTCAAAACTGCTACCTTTTTAAACACATTTTCATTCCCCACAATCTAAATATGGTTCATAAATTAAATAAAACACATGAATTTATTCTTAAATCTAGCTGTTCCATGTAACCTGTTTTGACAGAGTTGGTGTACGTATAGGACATACAGAGAAATTACGTTACTCTCCTTCCCAAATTTTACAGCAAGAACAGAAAATAAGTCTAAAAATATAAAAAAAGAATGGGAGACACTATATGTACAATATAACAAGGATACAAATAGACATACGTGAGACAGGAGACAATAGTGCAAT
Organism: Cylicocyclus nassatus; assembly: GCA_958299035.1. Classification (NCBI taxonomy): domain Eukaryota; kingdom Metazoa; phylum Nematoda; class Chromadorea; order Rhabditida; family Strongylidae; genus Cylicocyclus; species Cylicocyclus nassatus. Next base: position 6,899 of record CATQJL010000312.1, on the reverse strand, counting down.
AGTGATGCAATAGTGCAGTGGTGACTAAGATGCAATGACAGTACAGGTATAAACAAAACCTGTATTAAACAGTAGAGCAAATATGGTATAATAGCTTAAGGCTGGTAAAGTGAACGAGTGCGTAACGTTCTTAAAGTTCACAGTTTTATGGGAAGTTAAAGTGAGTAATGCAGTGCGAGTATAAGCAGTAGTGCACGTATTGGGTGTGTAGTGCAGCTCTGTTTTGAAAAGTTCCAGTACTGGGTCTATTCTAGTACAGAGTTTCAGTACTGTATTGGTGGGGGGTGGGGGGTCAGGATGCTAAGTGACTGTGTGCTGGGGGCAGGAATGGGATAGGGGGTAGAGCAGGAAGAGAGTTTGGCTGTCTCGCAGTCTGCTGGTCCTCGCCCCGAGACTCCGCAGTCTCCTCCCTGATGGCAGCAGGCTGAAGAAGCTGTGTAGTGGGTGGGAGGGATCTCCTGCCAGACGGAGGGCTTTCCGTGTGAGGCGGGAGCTGTACAAGTCCTGAAGGGAGGGGAGAGAGGTGCCAACGATCTTCTCAGCTGCTCTCACGATGCGCTGGAGGGTCCTGCGGCAGGATGCTGTGCAGGCCCCGTACCACACGGTGATACAGCTGGTCAGGATGCTCCCGATGGCCCCTCTGTAGAAGGTGGTCATGATGGGGGTGGGGGCTCCAGCTCTTCTCAGCTTGCGGAGAAAGTAGAGACGCTGATTTGCCTTCCTGGCCAGTGACGCTGAGTTGGTGCTCCAGGAGAGGTCCTCTGTGACGTGCACACCCAGGAACTTGGTGCTGCTCTCCCTCTCTACAGCAGTTCCGTTGATGAACAGAGGTGTGTGCTGTGTGTGAGTTCTCCTGAAGTCCACAACAATCTCCTTGGTCTTCTCTGCGTTCAGAGAGAGATTGTTGTGTTTGTACCAGGAGGCACTAAGGTAAAATGTTGAGTGAAAGCACTGGCAGCTCTTGACAGCACGGCTTCAGTAGTAGGTTCATATTTTAAGAGTGCAGTCCGTCCCGGGTTTTGTGTTTGTTTTGTCCTCTGACTCCTCCTGCTGCTTGTTCCCCAACACGAACTCCACCCACCGAGGTTGCCAGCACTACAGCAGCGCAGCACAGCAAAGGAGCAGCTAGCAGAGCTGGTTCAGTTAAACCTCAGCTGCTACCATTGACAGTATATATTAACTGGACCAAGCCATCCCGCTGATTTCAACGGAGCCAGGTGAGGCCAATCGTGTCACTTCCTGGTCGGCTTCTCGTGGGGCGTTAACCGGGAAAGTGAGAGACTGCGCAGGCGCCAGCATGACGCGAATCTTCCGCGTGCCGTGCAAACAACCGTACTGTTTATAGGAGCTGCACAGAACTATTCACTCCACAGTGAGAAAACCTCCATTCCGTCCCAGAATGGGGCTTTTATTGAATGAACAGCAGATAAAAACTAGAATTATTGATATCCAATATTAGTCCACGGATTTACTGAAGAATATTCATAGTTTGTCTATATAACAAGCATTTAGAAACTCAGTAATAAGAATAATAAATGTGTAATATAAATTACAGTTATATCTATACATTATAATTCTCATAGTCTATCTTACTTCTATTTACTACTATCCTACTATCTACAATGTATTATTACTGTTAGTAGTAGTATTATATTCGCATAATAAGTGGTTACTTTGACCCTGCTCTAATTCAGTCAGCTCTGTACTTTTAAATTATGAGGAGCAACTTCTCCAAACATTACAGCACGGTATTTTGGGTTGCTGTCTTTTTACATCATCGTTAGCATAGTTGTATAAAATGTTATTTTCTAAAGCCATGAACAGATTATTAATCTTATGGATCAAATGGCAGAAAATCCGTTCTTTGTAGAAAAGAACACGGGCCGTGTCATAATCGAAAACGGCTTGGAAATACATTTATTATTGGTTCAAAGACACCCCGAAATGAATGGAAGTGAATGGATAGCTTTGCTCAAATGGTCCTCTCATCCCTCAGCAGCACACTTCCGGTGGCACGTTTTGGAAGGGAAAAGCTGGGGGCCTGGCTGCTACACAGCTTAAAAGCCTCAGCATGTCTCAAAAAAGCTCAGTGACCAAAGAAGGAATATAACAAGAGTGAATACTGGCAGTGAGTTCGAACGGTGGAGACTTAGAGCTAAAAAAGACGATAAGACCAACCCAGAGCTGCTACTTTTCTCCTGAACAGGTAAGCTAACTGGCTAGCTAATTCAGTCACGTCCTTTCACGGAGCCGCGGTCAGCACACCGCGGGGCTCCAGTGGTCTGGCACACTGCTGCGCTTTAGCTCTCCCTCGTGTAACGTACAGTCAACATAACTCTATAACTCTAGATAGATTTTGATGGTATGTTGGAAGTATTATTTTTGAGTGAGTTTACTGTTTTCCAGAATTTTTTGGTGCTGGAGGAGTTAGTGAACAGACTGAGATAATAATTGGATTTGGCATTTCTAATTGCAGAAGTACATTTATTTCTCAGTTGTTTTAAATCTAGCCAGTTCTCTTCAGACTTTGTGCGTCATGCAACACTCCAAGCTTTATTTCTCTGTTTAAGCAATGAGGAGTTTCCACCGGTAAACCTCAGCCTTTAAGATGGGGCATGTTTATTCACAGCTGCTAATAATGATTTACAAAAGTGATCTAGATCTACATCAACATCTGAGATACTGAGAGTAAGGTGAATATTACTCATTGCTAAATCAGAGAGAAAAGCTTGTTCAGTAAAATGTTTAGCATTTCTTCTAACCACCATGTGAGAGCCTGTTTTTTTTCTGAAGCAGTTTCTAATGCATGCGATCAGGCAGTGGTCACTAAATCCAAGATCAAAAACTCCTGACTAGACTTGGAGGGGTCTTTTAGGTTAGGCTGAGTTGGTTCAGTGATTAACTGTGTAATGTTAAGACCGGATGCATTAGAAAGCCAGCTTTATGAGGATGGGGGTGAGTGCAACCGGGTGATAATTGTTGAGACAAGATGGCGATGCCTTCTTTGGGACAGGGATGATGGTGGTGGCTTTGAAGCATGTGGGAACCACCGCCTGACTCAGAGAGGTGTTATAGATGTCAGTATAAACCTCTGCGAGTTCCCAGGCACAGTCTCTCAGCACACGGCCAGGAATGTTGTCAGGCCCAGGAGCTTTTTGAGCTGAATGCTCTCCTCACACTGTCTGGGGACAGCATCAGCACCTGGTCACCAGGAGGAGGGATGGATTTCTGGGTGGGTGTGTTGTTGAGTGGCTCGAACCTTGCGAGCCATGTTGGGTCCTCTGTGTGTAGTGAAGACCTGATCCAATGTGTTGTTTCCCCTGGTTGGAAAGTCTATGTATTTAAAAAGTCCAGAGAACACACTCTTTGGGTCTGCATGGTTAAAATCTCCAGCCAGAACAAGAAAAGCATCTGGGTGTGTCTGCTGTTCACTGATGTACGGGTTCATTCAATGCTTCATTCCTCACGAGATACACAGCAGCGATCAACCCAGCAGAGAAATCTCTCAGTAGATAGAACGGATGACACTTGATAATCATCAGTTCCACTACTGGTGAGCAGACACCAAGCATGGCTGATATAAACACAGAGCCCGCCGCCGCGGGTCTTACCTCCTTTAGCTAGTGTTCGGTTCTCCCGCTCTAAACTGTACAATAAACAATTACTTTCAGTTTTCAGAAATAGACCACCTACAGCTGCACTAATAGGGCCAGATATGAAACCTTCAATCAAATGAACTATTCCCTAATGGTACCACCAATCAAAATGAAAACTCTGAGGTACATAGTCTCATTATAATACACAAAAGTATTATTAGGCCAATAATAAATATAACATTTTCTATTCATTGGTGCTATAAAAACATGAATATACCTACCAATCACATATGAAGTATATAAAAAGTATTTAATTACATCTTCTCATTCAATGCATTTTCTTTATTTTCATGACTATTTACATTGTAGATTCTCACTGAAGGCAACAAAACTATGAATGAACTTATGTGGAGTTTTATGTTCAAAAAATGAGCTGTCCTCCACAGTCATTGGACAGAGTGAAGAAGGCAAAGGGGCAACAAGTGCTAATAAACACCTCTGGGAACTCCTTCCTTCAAGACTGTTGGAAAACCATTTCAGGTGGCCACCTCTTGAAGCTCATTGAGAGAATGATGCCAAAAGTGTGCAAAGCAGTAATCAGAGCAGAGGGTGGCTATTTTGAAGAAACTAGAATATAAAACATGTTTTCAGTTATTCACCATTTTGTTTAGTACATAAAACTCTACGTGTTCATTCATAGTTTTGATGCTTCAGTGAGAATCTACAATGTAAATAGTCATGAAAATAAAGAAAACACATTGAATATATATATTACCAGCCAACCTTTTGAACACCTTAAAATCAGTGTTATTAATTATTTTAAAATTGTGACATGTCAAGAGTTAATTACTCTTTCAGAGCATCGGTTGTAAAGTTGTGAAGAGGTAGAGTTGGTATACAGTGAAAAGCTCTATTTAAGTAATGTTTTAATCCATTTTATGGCAAGAACTACTCAACTCAAAAATATTTTAGGAAATGAAGGTCAGTCAGTTTCAATATTTTAGTATCCTCAAGTGCAGTCGCAGAGACCATCAAACATCCTGATGAAACTAGCTCTCATTAGGACCACCCCAGGAAAATAAGACCCTAAGTTATCTCTGTTGCACAGGATAAGTTCATCAGAGTTACCAACCTCAGAAACCACAAGTTAACAAACACCTCCCCAGACAAGAGCACCTAAATGCTTTAAGGACTATTCTGTTACACAATTCCTTTTGTGTTCCTTCATAGTCTGAAGAACTGGATTACAATGTAGGGAAAAAAGGTGTGTCCAAACTTTTGACTTCTGCACACATGCACACACAGACACATATAAACTAGTGCTGGGCGATAAAAAACAAAAGCCTTTGATTTTTCACAAAGATTTTCGATTATAATTGTTTACACCTCACTAAAAATCAAACTACTGATGACAAAGAAATGGCAAAACTAGGTTTACCTTTATATATATATATATATATATATATATATATATATATATATATATATGTGTGTGTGTGTTTGGTGTTCAGACGTTTTTGGATTGTGTCAACTCATTGAGTGAATCACCGGGTGTTTGTATTGAAAGTATTGGAACAGTGCTGAAACTCGGTATGAGCTCACTCCTCGATGGAATGTTTAGAAAATATGCACACGTTGGTTTGTGGGAGGCGCCGGTAACCAAGGTAAGACAAATGAAAACTTTAGCAATTAGTAGCATTTTCTGATATTTTAGATTTAGAAATATGTCTGTATGTAAAATCATGATTAATTCATTTTAAAAAAATTTAATTCACGCAGCAATAAAAACCTAACTTTCTTTTGTTGGCTATCCAATTGTTTGCGCAAAAATGCTTTATCTTCCTTAGTCTTTAAGTCTTTAATTTGTTTTTGTAAATTTTCAACCTTACTTTTCCATTTCAGAACATTTGTTTAAAAGGCTGTGCTGCATAACATGAGCCACCTTAAACAAATAAGGGAAAAAAAACAGTAAGAGTCAGTTTTATTTGCTTTTTTAGCAATATGGCCCAGTTTGCAACTAAGCATTAAACCTTCAAAGATTGATGTATCTCTAAAGTGTCATATAGTTACATATAGCTGCCTAATGTGTGGCAGGTAGGGGCCGCTAGACTCTCAAAATGAGGAGGCGAGAACAGAAATCTTGAAGGAAAAAACCCAGCCGAAAGCTTGTTTCATTTAACATAGAACAATAACCAAGGTACACAGCCTCAGGCTGGAGCAAATCAGGGAAAAAAATACAGCGCTATTTAAACTTAGCTGTGAAAAAGAAAAAAACTTTTAAAGGAGAAAGTGAATAGCTTTTCTCCAGGCTAGGACTAGGCGGGGAGTTTAACTAAACAGTAGAGATGGCAAAAAAAAGTCTCTCCAAAAAAAACAAAAATAAAGGAGAGTTGAGCTGCCTTCTTAATCACCACTGTTTAAAGAGCACACCACGCACACACCTGTGCCAAGTATTGTTTGGTTTATTACGTGGAGTTATGTATCACGCCCTCACTCCTCCCACTTCCTTCCCTATTTAAACCGTCACTTCCTCTCTACCTGCTCATTGAACAAACCTCGTATGTGGTGTTGGCTCCTGCTCCTTACCTGGTCCACGATGGTTCTGCACCTGTCTGTCTCCTGCGACCGGCTGCTCCCGTCCACCCTAGCTCCTCCACTGCCACTGCTCCATGCCGCCTTCCCTGGTAGTGGTTTTATCTCCTCGACCTGGTCTGGCAACTCTTGTGCGGTAGCCACGCCTCCTCTCTCTCTCCTGAGCCAGTGTAGGTGTGCCTTTAATATCCATAGTTCAGTGAAATTCCTGCAAATGAGTTCAGCGCTCTTTCTCTCTCTCTCTCTCTCTCGGCGTCTTCTTTCTCTCTCTGCCTCTACCGGTGCTCACGCCGTTACCACTGCTGCTGCTGCGGCCCGCTCTTACCTGTTACCATTCCAACCTGCGTTTTTTTCCACCCATACCGCTGGCCAGGTGTGGCTCCGCCTCCCTGCAGCCTACTGGGTGTTACTCAAGCGTGGCCACGCCTTCTTTCTCTCCCGAGCGAGTGTAGATGTGCCTTCCATATGAACAGTTCTGTGACATTCCTGCTAATGAATTTGGCGCCGCCTGCTGGTCACATGCTGCTGGTTTCAGTGTAGAAGAGTGCATGTCAGGAGACCCCGAGCTGCCTGTGATATCCCTGCCGTGGGCCGGCTTGCTGACGGCCCGGAACTGACGTTCATGTGAATGCTGACCTCGTTTCAAAATTGAAGACCAATTATCCAACGTGGTGTCCATCCTTTGAGTACTCTGCGTTGATACCACTGCTT